>JAXIVD010007072.1:10000-21492 GCA_036785275.1 Cancer borealis
TGTTCACTTATGCAAATATTTCACTAATAAACTCTACAACAGTGTTCCGACATGAAGGCTCTACGCGAAGAAGGATAAAGACACCTTAAAACTCTCTTAATTCCTCTCTGAGAACAGCATACAGCTGCATGATTGGTATTATTGATTTAGTACCTCCTGCCATGTTTCAATATCAGGCAAAAAAATGTCGGAGATCTCTCTCCGCCAACCTGCAAGGCTTAAATTAAATTCAGGCCTTCCGCAAGGCTTAGTTTCGTTCAACTCTAAAATGGACAATTTCCAGCTGAATTGAAACAGAAATTCCTTTGAATAATATCAAGAATATAGGAAAATACATTTAGCCAAAATGGCTAGTGTGTCCTTTACAATTACTAAAATGAATACACAATTAAGTGACTCCATTAAATTCAAGAAATGGACACATTATTCTTATAAATTGGTGAAGATGCACTGAGTGTTGAACTTTCAGCTGAATAATTATTTATACAACACAACATGTGGTTGTCACAGGTGACCGGTGTCAGGTAGACTTGTATCGCATACCACTCTGAGCTGAGCCTCCGTGATAAATGTGTATATTCTTGTCTCTGTTACTTGACTCTGTCGCATAATAATTTATGATTTCACCAACATACAGTTGTGTGGATTAAACATTTGATAAAGTTGAGTATGACTAAATTCCAAATAGAAAGTGTGTTAATAATGTATATGCATGCTTTCAATAAATTAAAACATTCATAGAGATTACTAACGCAATTTTCATGTCGAATTTTTAAGAAGTAATTAAGTCATGGTATTAATTCATCACCAAGTGCTGGAAACAGCCCACACTTGCTGTATGTGATGCATGAACGGATTATATATATATATATATATATATATATATATATATATATATATATATATATATATATATATATATATAACAGTATATATTTGCCTGGGAGAACATACATAAGACATCTCCATATAACAAAGAGTGAGTTTATATTCTTAAGTGTACAGCAGTGTTAGAGTGCGGCATTAAGGCTTACCAAACATTATTACAACTAGATCTACAGATTTAAAATGTATATAAATGCAAAGAATGCATGGATACAACGAGGAACTGTTTGCAAACGTTTTTCTGATGTATTAGTAATTAGTTAAATGAATAATGTTTTATACAATGCTTAGGAATAAGAAGATAATACGGAAGAGATTGCAGAAAAAGAGAACGATAGAAATGATAAATAACAAAAACACAAACACATTACAACCCATTCAAGGATTGAATATCAAGTAAGGACAAAGAAAACTTGAACAGTATGGAAGATCCCACTCAAGGAACACATTCATCAGGAAGTCAGTCTTAATGAACACTTGTCTTGATCTGTATTCATTGGACAATACAGGTGAGGCGGCACCCAATGTGGAGATGAGGCAGGGAAATAAAACATGGTTGTTAACAAAGGTGTCAGGTGTGTGAAGCTAATCAGTAAGGAGGCTTTTCCTACATAACATCATTGTGGTGACGAGCAGCAGGTGTGCCGAGGTATTGACTACACAACACTTGGCTGCAGGCATCATGTCTTCAAGGCATACCATTGATAAACAGCCAAGTGTGTGTGTGTGTGTGTGTGTGTGTGTGTGTGTGTGTGTGTGTGTGTGTGTGTGTGTGTGTGTGTGTGTGTGTGTGTGTGTGTGTGTGTGTGTGTGTGTGTGTGTGTGTGTGTGTGTGTGTGTGTGTATTTGAGAGAAGGAGTACATGACATGGTTGTTGAACTAATTAATATTCTGCTAGTCAACTAATTAATGTAATTGATTGAAGTAATCATATAAACCATGTTTTGTATTTTCGCTGAAATTTTCATACATACATCCATTTTTTTTTGCTCTAGCTCTTATTTTCTTTCTTTCTTGCAATAGATGGAGTTGAATATTCGGTAATACTTAAGCCCAACCTTTTTCCACTCCAAATTCTCAATATTTCTGCATCACAAACAAAAATATACAACCAACATTTTTCTTCCTCTTTCTCCTTTGAATGCAGACGGTACGGTGGTCGCCTCCTTCCCTGATAACACTGGAACTCTTGCGGAAACTTTCTTCTCTAAACACTACACTTGGATATTTCCCTCACTCTCCCTCGTCCCTATCTAAACTACTTCCAGTTATTCATTTCCTTTCTTTCACTTTTAGTAAATAAACATACATTACAAACTCCTTTCTACAGAACTTTAGAATTGTCCTGCTGTACTGACATCCTGATAACGAGAATATTTAGTTTATCTATCAACATTTATCTTGCTGGAAATATACCTGTTTTCAGTCTATATATGAAAAGGATGCTATTCAAATCCTTCGAGCTATTGGACGATGGATTCATATTCTTTCCTCTCCATATTCTTATTACAAATATGAGGAACGTGGAAAAACAGCATCACATGGCACTCCTCCTGATTGTTGTGATACTTTCTGTAAAAATCGATCTATACGTAGCATACCTTTCTTTCCATAAAAAATACATATCTTCCAGCACATTTGATGAAGGTTTTGCTACTCTATAAGGATTAAAAGTATAACGAGGCTTCACTTTGTAGATGAATATTGTTACACTCCACGGGTACTGTATGGTAGGAAGCACCGTTGTAGTCAATACCTTCTTTTCCTTTATTTTCCTTTAATATGAAGGAAATGCATGAGTATATCTGTCCATTTATTTTCCTGTTTATCTGACTTAAATATACCAAAGACTGTAAGTACAAATTCGTGATGCGTCAAACTGAAGTAATACAAATATTGGATTGACCGTGTTTTTCTAAAGGTCTTTTTATGGAGGGTTCAGATATGCCATTGAAATGCAGCGCTGCGAGGCATTTGGCTGCGTGGATCCCGTCACTCGCATGGATGACACACACTGATTTGACTCCGGGTGTAACGACCAACAGTACTAATATCCAATACAGGTAGAAGAGCGGTAATCGTCACTCACCTTTATAATAGCTTTTTAATCCCAATTGCAACGCTCAACGAGGGTTCATCTCACTGTTTCCTTCCTCCAGGTACTACTGACTCCTCTGACATTCCTTTATTGTTTTTTGACACACGCCACACAGTCTATATAACAGGACCTTCGATTCACCTGCATTTTTTATGGAATACTTGACGTCTACAATCAATCACACAGGTATACACACACACACACACACACACACACACACACACACACACACACACACACACACACACACACACACACACACACACACACACACACACACACACACACACACACACACACACACACACACACACACACACACACACACACACACACACACACACACACACACACACACACACACACACACACACACACACAAACAGGCAAACAAACGATATAAATGCATCCGTTTGGTCGAGATTTCAACAATATAACGAGAAACTGCCTCTTAAACACTGCACCAATCTTTACTAGGCCGTTCCAAACACCCAATTTCTCCACACTCCTACCATACATCATCCACCCACCCACCCACCCACCTACCCATCCACCCACCCATCCACTCCTGAGATGACCAGCGCTACCTTTTGAGCGGCAAAACTCTTTTCTCTGTCTTTTTTTTTACACGTGTACAAACATCTATTACATCTATAATAAAACATTTTAATCCATAAACCAAAGTAACATTTCTTATGACCTTTTCTCTCTTCTCTACTTTTTCATCCTCTCGCTAGACTTGATACGACCAGCCAGCCAGCTTAGCCTAGCCCTGACCTGCCTTCCACCTTACCTTTCTTTAGTATTCAGTCCAGCAGCTTCCTCTCCCTTCCTACTCACCTTCCCTTCCTGTTGCCTTACTCCCTTAACCATTCCGCAATGTTTACCTACACCATAACACTCCTCACCACTGAAACACACTTTTCCACGCTCTAAAACGCACTTCCACACTCACTTTTCTACACACTCTCCCACTCGCAGAATTTAATCTCCCGGTGGTAGGAAGGAAAGACTGCACCACACGTATATTCCTCACCTCAGTGGCTTTACCTGAGGAACACACTAATTACGCTTCTAGCCCCAGGTGCCAGCGAGGCTTCCTTCCGCCTACACGGAGAACACGTAGTTAAAGAAGACCTTGCTGTTAATTATTATTGTTGTTGTTGTTATTGTTGTAGTTGTTGTTAATGGTGGTGGTGGTGGTGGTTTATTTTGTGGTTGTGATATTGTTGTCGCTATTATAATCAATGTATTTGGTATCCCAGTGCGCCTTTGAGTTCGCCGCTTCACTCCCCTTCTTGTGTGTCATCTCCCTCAAGCCAGGCACCACCACCCTTCAATACCGCAACGGCCCTAGCATGGATTATTTTTCATTAAAACTAACCAGACCTTCCTCCCTTTGACCTGACCCAATGTGGCGAAAGCTGACCAAATACTTGCCCCCCACGCGAGGCCTACACAAAGCGGATGTAATAACAAGGGTGTCTCGTGGGCGTCCCTCCAGTCCCACTCAGGCTCGCCAACACAATGTGATGCCAAGATAAAGCGTGTCCACCCAGCCCGCGGCGAGGACCATGTGTCCGATCTGATCAATGTGTCTAACGTGATCCTCTTGAAGGAGATATACCCCACGACGCCATTGCCATCCCACCACACTCACCACACTCACCACACTCACCACGCCACACAACACCACCCTCCACAATGGTCGCCACGTTTTTGTTTTCCTTACTGATTATATTTCACAACGAGCCACCACCACCAACACCACCACCACCACCACCACCACCACCACCACCACCACCACCACCACCACTACCACCATCACCACCATCACCTCTATCATCATCTAAAACATTTCTTCTTGGTAATTTTTCTTTGAACAATTTTTTCTATGCAGTTTATATAATATTCATTGAGTGAATGAATGTGTGAGTGAGTACGTGTGTGTGTGGCGGGTACGTCTGTGTGTGTGTGTGTGTGTGTGTGTGTGTGTGTGTGTGTGTGTGTGTGTGTGTGTGTGTGTGTGTGTGTGTGTGTGTGTGTGTGTGTGTGTGTGTGTGTGTGTGTGTGTGTGTGTGTGTGTGTGTGTGTGTGTGTGTGTGTGTGTGTGTGTGTGTGTGTGTGTGTATATATATATATATATATATATATATATATATATATATATATATATATATATATATATATATATATATATATATTGAACATTAGTGATGAGGCAGCAATTACTTAAGGTGGAGAGAGAGAGACACATGCATTAATGGAAACACACCTATCAAGGCGAGCACTGCTTTAAGGAACACGGACACTATCCTATAACTGTATTAAACCAGTGTGACTAAGGCCGGGGATGTGCTTGCGGCCTTCAAAGCGTGTCACTCCACGAACACCGTGAGGGATAGAGGCAGCGGAGCTCTCCACTTCTTGCAGCTGATTCATTAGATGGTATTGTCAGAGTACAAACTGTAACCAATCTATTCATCATATTGCTTCTATCCTTCGCACGTGTCCGGAGATGAAGGATGGAACGCATGTCCGCAGCACAGCAGCGATGAGCACTGCTTGATACCAGCGGGTGTCTGCCTCAAAGGCACATACACATGTTCTGCCTCAGGTGGTCAAGGGAGTGGAGGCTTTGGGTAGTTTAACTTGAGTGAAGCTAAAGTGAATCCTGGTGGGTGAGGGCATCTCAGGGCACCACTTTCAGGACACCCAAACACGCACCGACACGTTTACGGCAACGGACACGAGCACATACGTCTGTCTGTATTCACAACAACTTTCCTCGCATCCTAGGTAATTGTTTTTGTCATTATTCGTAATGTACACCCATTTTAATGTAACAAAAGTGTCGGAAATTACCTTTATTCTTCAACGAAACAACCCACCATTTTTTTCGCCCATTGATGTGTTATTAATTTGAGGGCGCCCACGCCCACACACAGAGTCATATATCAGAAGGTGTAGCGTGTCCCGCTGGTCCTCCCTCGTCACCACGCCGAGGCCACAGCAACGGATGGAATGCGTCCAGCGAGGCCTCATAACACGCTAGTTATAGCTCGGCGTGGCGGGGAAGGGGAGCCTCGGAAGGAAGATTTAAGAGTAAAGGTTGGGAACAGAATAGAAGGAAGGAAGGAAAGGCAGAATGATGGAAGGAAATGTGAGCGAGAAGGTGAGACTCAAGTCTGCCGGCGTGGCCGAGGCAGCACGAAGACTGCTCCGTGCCAGGGGAGGCGAGGGGAGCGGCGCTATATGTGGCGGCAAGGATGTAAGAGTACAGAGAAACGCATACGATGTGATGAGATATATATATATATATATATATATATATATATATATATATATATATATATATATATATATAGAGAGAGAGAGAGAGAGAGAGAGAGAGAGAGAGAGAGAGATGGGGAGGGGGCGGTCATGGAGTCTTGGAGTAATGTTTATCAGTGGTCCGAGACGCGTGTGAAGCAGCAGCTTGGCGCCAAACTGCCTCCCTGCGAAGCCCCGTTAAGCCGGGTCGCTCGTCTGCGTGATCCACTCGGGCCTATTACAACTCTCCTCCTGCCTGTGTGCCTGAGCTCTGCCGGCAAGTGGGCGGCGGAGGCGGCGCTCAAGGTGAAGACAACTACCACGTGAGAACCGAGGGACACAGTGGGTTGGTGAATGGAGAGAGAGGGGGCGGCACTGTTGCTTTGTTCCCCTTTTCTCTACAGAGCTGAGGGAGGGAAGGAAGGGGAAGGAAGGGGAAGGGAGGGGAAGGGAGGGGAAGGGACACACAAGAAGACATAACTAAGCTGTTACTCTACCTTGTGTTCTTCGGCGTGGGCGGAGGGTGAAGGCTGAAGGTCTCTCGGTGCACCTGGAATGAAAGACGTGTTATCAATACAAACAAAAACCCCAACTCTCGCCGCCCACCCTAGACAGCCTTGGTCCGCCTAGTGACGTAAACACTTTTATTACGTGATCAAAGGGGAGGACCACGATGCCTCGCCATGTCCTTGAAAGTGGAGGCTAAAGCAGTAACTCTTTCCACAAATCAAACAGACAGACAAACAACAACACGCCCACGCCCACGCCCACGCCCACCACACCAATGAACATTAACACATTAACACACAACAGAGAGACACCCAATAGGAGGAACTTCAACGTGTGTGTGTGTATGTGTGTGTGTGTGTGTGTGTGTGTGTGTGTGTGTGTGTGTGTGTGTGTGTGTGTGTGTGTGTGTGTGTGTGTGTGTGTGTGTGTGTGTGTGTGTGTGTGTGTGTGTGTGTGTGTGTGTGTGTGTGTGTGTGTGTGTGTGTGTGTCCTCTTCTTCTCTGTTCTTCTCCTTCCTCTTTTCCTCTTTCCCTCCATGCATGTAAGATGGGTGAAAAAGATGGGTGAGGAAGGCAGCTTTTAGAGCGATCAAAGAGGTGGCAACCCAATAATACATAGGAGTGTGGGAGGTTACAGTAGTGATGTGGTATTGGTGGAGACAGGCGAAGGGGGGGAGGGGGGAGGCAAGGAGAGATGTGGTGGGTAGGGAAGAGAAAGGAGAGAGGTGGAGAGACGATACAAAAAGAGGCAAAGGGGAGGAAAGGGAAGAGAGAAAGTAATGGATGCAGCTTAGAGGAAAGACTGTAGGGGACTCAAGAGAAAGGATTGAAGGGAAGTGATGAAATGAGATAAAGATGTAGATTTAAAGATTGGAGAGTGGGAGGGGAGGTGTGTGTGTGTGTGTGTGTGTGTGTGTGTGTGTGTGTGTGTGTGTGTGTGTGTGTGTGTGTGTGTGTGTGTGTGTGTGTGTGTGTGTGTGTGTGTGTGTGACCTATCTTTCATCACTATAACCTCAATCATCACCACAGCCACCCTACCACACACACCACCTATCATCACCACCACTACCACACCACCACATAGCAATCCATAAAAGCAGCCGCATCTGTAGCCCCAAAATAAAGAAAAAAAAGAAAAGAAAACAAAAGATAATGAAACAACCAAACAATGAACAAATAAATCGAAAGAAAAATATGAGAGCAAAAAAAAAAAAAAAGAAAGAAATACAAAATAAGATAATAAAAGAAATGATGAAATAGAAATAACACTAAAGTTAAAGAGAAGGAAAAAGAGAGAGAGAGAGAAAATTTTCACACTATTGCCATCTCTTTACACCCAAAATTCGCTCTATCTTTACCAATATCTGTCAAGAGTGAACATTTACATCCTTCACTGGCCTCCTTATCTTCTATTCCTCTATACTTACCTTCATTACTCCTTCTCCTCTTTTTCCTTCACTCCTTCTCTTTCTTTTCCCTCTCCTCCTCCTCCTCTTACTTTTCCTCTCCTCCATTTCACAAACCGGTATGCTACACTCTCTCTTTCGTGCAAGGAGGAGGAGGAGGAGGAGGAAGACGTAGAGAAGAAGAAGAAGAAGGAGAAGAAGAAGGAGTGAGAGGAGAAAGAGGAAGGAGGAGATGGAGGAGGAGGAGGAAGGTTAAGGGCGGCTGGAACACATGAAGTCCTTGGAAATAGATTGTGGATCAGTAGGAAGCAGATTGAGGATTCAGAAAGTTCCTTGACCTCGCTCACCAGCTGTCACGTCCTCTCCTCTCCTCATCTCCTTTCTTCTCCTGCTGTCTATCTTTTTCATCCTCTTCTTTCAACCTCTCCCGGTACTTTTTTTATTCCAATATTCCTTTTTTTTTCAATAATTATTTTCTTTCCGCATCTCTTTTTGTCTTGTATTTTCCTTTTTTTTTCCACTCATTTCCTTCTTCCTCTTCTTTTTATTTCTTATAATACTCTTCATGCTTTTAATTTTCCTCTTTTTTTGTCTCGTTTCCTTCCTCCTCTTTTATCAGCCTCTCTTGGTACTTTTTTCGATTTTAATATTCTTCATTTTCTCTCATCTTCCTCTTCCTCCGTTTTTTTCCGCCAATCTTAAAGTCGCAAAAATTGGATGCTGCTCTAATATCAAACTATATTAATTGAAACTTAAATTATTCCTAGGAAAAAATCACACGTTGACAAGATGGAGTGTTGGCATATGCTAGTAACACGATCAAAACCTATTAAATGAAACGTAGCTGGATGTATAAGGGAAATCTGCCTTCTAACCCACTCTTACCATTGAGTAGAAGGGAGTCTGACAGCCGCTCTTTCGTTAACTTAGGCAACACATTCCTGAAGTGCATGAAGTCTGCCTCTCCTACTGCCCTACATACATACATACATACACCCACATTACGTCCCATCCTCCTACATAAGTAACTTCATCTGGGATTCCTTCACGTGGCACCTTAATGGCCTACATGTCTTAAGTTCTTTATTCCCGAAAAAATCCATTCCCTGAGGCTTACGTAGAATTAACACGTAGAATTAACACGTAGAATCTCCTTCGTCTATATATGCATCACCATTTTCGTTTGAAGATTGACTGGCTGTACTAGTGGGGGAGAATGAGTTGACGATGCAATTAGGCAGCTGTCAACTCGATATCCTTACCTGTAGAGGCCCTTGACACACCTGACACACCCCACACAGACCCTAAGGCCACACACAAGCCACTCAGGACGAGACGCTTAATACATCAAGACGGTTTGGATCGCTCCCTATTACTCCCTTTTGAACACAACTCTATTTTTCTGCGTAAAGGGGGGCGAGCCATGCATTCTGAAGGAGTGTGAGTGGCAGGGTGCATGGCAGGGGAAGTGTAGTAAAGGTGAGTGGCAGAGAGGTATGAGAGGTGCATCTGGCAGGAGAGAGAATACCATGTTACTGTTTTGAGCCGCTGTTCCAAATCCGTTTAGTCCCATTACTCAAGGGAAATCTGGGCTCAGCATCTCGTAAAAACTGCAGGCAAGTCCCGTATTGATGCTTCCAGTGACGCCAGCAGCTGATACCCAAAGGTCGCTGTTGCAGGAAGGTTAAGAGAACATCAATACAATTATCATCAACATATTAATTTCTTGTTCACTAGTGACATCATTTCTTTCTCCTATGTATGTTATATATTCGTCAAGTTTGTTATTTTCCTTCATCCGTTCTTAAATGTGTTATCTCCCTTCCCTGTTCCTTCCACGCCTTCGCTTTTACGTCTAATGGCTGTCGCCTCGCTTGAACAATTAATAATACGGTTCTGTCATACACGTTTATTTCTCTGACACTTATTTTTACCGTCGCCTGTCAGCAAGTGTCCGGGACGCCCTTCCGTTCAGACAGTTCGGCGCCCTAATAACCACCTTCAACTACGATACGAGAATTGAATGTCTTTTCGGCCCAAATCAGACATAAGACATATACGTATACACTGCTGCTGTGTCCTTAGCAGAGTTCACACCGAGACGAATTCCAGCAGAAGTCGAGGAAATAGATGGAATGATTAAAAAGACAAAAAGATCCACTTTTCTAAACCATTATTCGAGAATTTGCAGAGCCGGAAGCGAGAGACGCCGGAATCTCTAACAGTCTGGCGGGTTTGCGAAATCGAGCTGGATTCTTGCGAGCCGGGCCATTACAAAGACCATTTTATATCCTCTTATTGCTTACTCCTGTTCCTCTTCTCTTATGCACTTCCTTCCTCTCCTTTAGTTGGTCTCTATCTTAAACCACAATTTGTCTTTTTTTCATTGTTTCTTTCCATCTCCTTTACGCCACACTCTCTTCCTCCTCTTTTGTCCTCCATCTTCCTCTCCTCTTCTGCCTCCAGCCAAACCTAATTAAGTGATGACGTAAAAACAGACTACAGAAAGGAGGAGGAGGAGGAGGAGGAGGAGGGAAAGAAGGAAAAAGAAGAATAATGGGTAATATATAAAACAAAGAAATAAAAAGGAAGAGGAGGAATGAGGAGGCGGAAGAGGAGGAGGAGGAGGCTCGTCTCTGCATACCGTCGTCACTTATATAAGAACAACTTTCATAATACGCAAATTCTGCAGAAAAGAAGAGAGAGAGAGAGAAGAGATAGAAGAGAGAGAGAGAGAGAGAGAGAGAGAAACGAGAGAAAGAAAGAGACCGAGAGACAAAGAGAGAGAGAGAAAGAAGACCCAGAAGAAAGAGAAGAAAGAGAGATCAAGAAGAGAAGAGAGAGAAGAGAGAGAGAGAGAGAGAGAGAAAGAGAGAGAGAAGACGAGACGAGAGAGAGAGAGAGAGAGAGAAAGGAGAGAGAGAGAGAAGACCTATTACAAACCTATAGAAAGGCTCTGCAAGGAATCATAACAAAGGACAGGTGCATAAAGGGACTAATAGAACACCTGGAAGAGGGAGGACTAAACAAAAACCTTCAGGGCGAGACAAATATATAAACAAATAACTATAAACCTAATGACAAACAAAACCTATACTATAAACAACACTAAAGGAAAGGGATTAGGATAAACAGAAGAGGTTATTAGTAGTGAATGAAGGGTTAAAAGGTCAATGGGGTGGAATTGGGGGTTGAAAATTCGATGTTGGAGTTGCATTGCAGTGAAATCCACGAGCCTTCTGCCGCGGGGAAGACATATGTGATGAAGACAAAACCTCTCAT
>JAXIVD010007073.1:17500-21486 GCA_036785275.1 Cancer borealis
CACACACACACACACACACACACACACATATACAGTACTGGTCACTCACTGAATCGTAATTTTTCCTCTCTTCCTTCTACCATTTAAAGAGAGAAAGAGAGAGAGAGAGAGAGAGAGAGAGAGAGAGAGAGAGAGAGAGAGAGAGAGAGAGAGAGAGAGAGAGAGAGAGAGAGAGAGAGAGAGAGAGAGAGAAAAAACCGTTTCTGGAGGGTATGGTGGTGGTGGTGGTGGTGGTGATGATGAAGAAGGAAGAAATGAAGGAAGGAAGGAAGATGAGGAGGAAAATAAAGAAGACAAGGAGAAGGACGATTAAAGAAGAGGAGGCTGAATAGTATTTATAAGGGAAGAATTAGAGCAGAAGAAAAGAAGAAGAAGAAGAAGAAGAAACAGGAGCACGTGTATCAGCGAATGAAAAAAAAAGCGGCACGAATAATAAAGTGGAAGACGAGACGCAAAACCCGATTACAGGAGAGAGAAAGAGAGAAAGAGAAAGAGAAAGAGAAAGAGAGAACCATCTTTCAAATAATACCTGAGCAAACATATACACTAACTAACCTAACCTAACCAGACCTTACCACTACATAAGCCTCATCCCTACATTCTCCACCTAACATCGAACCTGCATACTTAGGGGCGCTGCAAGGCTGGACCGTTGAGCCACCGCGTGTTGTTGCCCCAAAGAGCAGGCCAGTGACCCTTTACAGACGGGTGAGCTTTGATGGATGACCGACAGGGGGATCAAAGGCGCGCTAACCTAATGTGTTCTCGAGTCACTCATTATTGCGGTCACTGGTTAGGTAGTTATGTCGTTAAGTCCCCCCTGAAACCCCCCTTAAACCCCCACCCCCTTCTAGTATTCGTTCCATGCCCCTCCTCTCTCTCCCCCTTGCCGTCCCGTCCCGTTCCCTTCCATTCCGTTCCGTTCCTTCTACTGGTTCCTCGTTCCCTCTCGCCCTTTCTAGCTGGGTCAGTCAATTGGTCATAAAAAATGTAAAAAAAAAAGTGTGTTGGGTATTTTGGTTTTTTTGTGTGGATTCCATCGTTTTGTGGGTGAGTTATAGTGTGTGTGTGTGTGTGTGTGTGTGTGTGTGTGTGTGTGTGTGTGTGTGTGTGTGTGTGTGTTACTGCTACTACCGTTACTACTACTGCTATTCCTTTCATTCTTCCTGTTTTTCTTCTTCCCGTTACTCCTTCCGTTACTCTTTCTGTTACTCTTTCCATTACTCCTCTCCTTTCTGTTACTCCTCCTCCTCCTCTTCCCGTTTTTATTCCTGTTCTCCCGTTACTCCGCCATTTCTTGTTCTCATTCTTCCTTCCGTTACTCCTGTTCTTGCTCCTGTTAATCCTTCCGCTCCTCTTGTTCTTCCTCTGCTCCTCCGCTCCTCCGCTCCTCACCCCGCCACGCCCATACTTTCACGCCCTCTGCATTTGTTAAGTTCATTGGTGATTGCATTCCGAAGCTCCGAAGCCTCGTTTGTAAGTGTTGAAGTTTCACGAGTCGTTACTGAGAGCTGCTTACCGTTCATTGACTTCTGACTAACACACACACACACACACACACACACACACACACACACACACACACACACACACACACACACACACAAACAAACACATACACACTGGCATGCCACTCTTATCTCCTTTCATCTCTTCAGGTCAACACACACACACACACACACACATACACACTCACACACTCACACACACACACACACACACACACACACACACACACACACACACACACACACACACACACACACACACACACACACACACTGTAACCTTCCTTGACTCAGTGTGACTTAAGATGTGTTGTTACCATGCATTGTCCCGTCCTGACCCGCTAATTTATATGACGGCTCTGGAAATATATATATAAGTAAGTCTAACCTAACCTAACCTAACGTAACATAACAACGAAGTCCACTACTTGTAATACTTAAAAAGGTAAATAAGGCTTCTTCTTGGGTCCTAGTATGAAGTTCTTATTTAAGGTTCTAATCTGCTGGCAACATAAACTCCTTGTAAAATTATCGTTACGTTCTGGCTTATGGGTTTTTTCAGGTAAAGTTCACATCACATATAACTTATAACAGACTCAGAACGCATAGATAAGGAAAGTTGGTGTTGATATGTGTGTGTGCAAGTGGATGAAACATTGATGGGATAGTGTTAATATGTGTATAGAGGGCAGTGAAGGGGTGTTGGTAGAAAGGGAGTGAAAGGATGGGAAAGGGAAGGAGTAAGGCAATAATTAGATGCAATAAGATGGGGTACGGTAGTCGTGCAATGGAGTACGTATACCGTAGTGATAGGATAGACTTATAATGGACGTGGTACGATCTGAAGGCGATTAGATGAGCTGGAATAAGATTGAGTTGTATATGCATAGGATTTAGTACTTTGTGAATATGACTGAGTAGTATATGAATAGTTTATGAATAAGATTGAATAGTTTATGAATAGAATGGAATAGTTTATGAATAGGATTGAGTAGTGTATGAGTAGGATTGAATAGCTTATGACTGATTGAGTAGTTTAAGAAAAGGTTTACATATAATGGCAGTGAGACAAAAATATATTGGTGATAGGATTGAGGAATGGGATATAGAAAATAAGAATATAATAGGATAGGAATAAGATAAATGATAATGATAGTAATAATAATAATAATAATAATAATAATGATTATGATAAAAAAAAAATAACAATATCCTAATAATAATAACAAAAGGTATGATAAATAATAAGAAAAAATATCAAATAATCTGAAATAACTAGGACGGCAGAAACTAAATAAGATCTGGTGATAGGATTGAGTACTATGACAAACTACAGGATCTGATAACATTAAGATAAAGCAAACTGATGACTGGATGGCAATAAGATAAGGATACGGATGTTGATGTAATGATGCAAGTGTAGTGATAGTAAAGAATAAGTCTACTGAGGGATTGTATAGGATAGCAACAGTATAAACTATAACCCATGAATGGAAGGCTGTTTTGAATCTCTCTCTCTCTCTCTCTCTCTCTCTCTCTCTCTCTCTCTCTCTCTCTCTCTCTCTCTCTCTCTCTCTCTCTCTCTCCATTTTTTTTTATCCTTACCCATGGCGTCGATAGGCTTGCTTAATGGAGTCCTTAGATGGTCGGCCTCTGCCCGTTAGTAGCGCGGGTAAGAATTTTAAAATGACGCTTCGTTTCATATAGAGTTGCTCATGCTGCCAGCGGAAGCTCCTCGCGCATATAGCTTTGCAGTCCCGTTGAGGATAGTGTTATGGCAGCATGTGGATGATCTTAGCCCCTCGATGGTATTACCAAAGAAAGTGTCCTGCACGTGCCGGGACTTGATCGCGGGACCCTGAGCTGGTATGCCCGACCGCTAGTTACTATGCCATCACCTCCACTCACCTCTATTTCTTAACCTTCATTTTCACGTCAGCGTCGCCTTCAGGAGCAGCTTAGAGGGTGTTGACGCAAGATATATTGACGTCTGAAGTGTTAACATATTGTGTTTAACCTCCTCCTCCTTCTCCCTCCTCTCCTCCTCCTCCTCCTCCTCCTCCTTCCTCCTCCTCCTCCTCCTCCTCCTCCTCCTCCTGACATCTTCATTGTACTCTTCCTTCTTCCTATGCCTTCTCTTCTTCATCCTTTCTCCTTTTCCTCCCCATGTGTTGCCCTTCCTCCTCCTCCTCGTTCTTCCTCTTCCTCCTCCTCGTCCCTCTTCATTCCCTGTTCCTCCTGTGCAAATAATCCTTTCTTTTCCATCACCTCATCGCAAACAAACGTCTTTTTTATCCTTCCTCTTCCTCCTCCTCTTATAAACGTTACTTACCTCCTCGCTCTCTCCTCCTCCTCCTCCTCCTCCTCCTCCCTCTCTCCTCCCTCCTCTCCTCCATATCACTCCCCCCAGCATCGTCGCGACAACCAGTGGTCACTTTCGTCCAGTCTGACCTGCGTCCCTTCACAACCAACCTGTTC
>JAXIVD010007074.1:5000-12500 GCA_036785275.1 Cancer borealis
ACACGAACTAAAAAAAATAAATAAATAATAATGTAAAAAAAAAGAAAGAAAAAAGTTGAATTCATTACCACCAGAGTAAAATTGTCTCGTAACACCTTAATGAGTTCGGAAATCACCTGGATCGTTACCTGTTAAATACCTGTTAAGCACTTGTACCAGCATCACCAAGGAGGACCACCAGGTGAGGACCATAGCAAGGGAACGTGGTCTGTATTCCTGTATTCCCGCTATTTCTGTATTATTCCCTCTTAAATTCACTCAATAACAAACAAAACATTATAAAAACACTTAGGAAAAATCATAAAAGTTTTGTAATAATTTCAGAAACCAAAGAAAATATTAATAAAGAAATCAAGAAAAATATTAAATAAACTATAATAATTTTGTACGTGTTTTTTCGATTATTTTTCATAGATTAAAATTTTTCTTTGTTTATTGGTACCAACATGTTATTCTATTTCAATTTGAATTATTTTGAAGATAATATATGCATTATCTTCTTTTTACTCTATAAAATTTTAATGCAAAATGAAAATGTTACGTCAAAAAATCTAACTATCATTTTGCACTAAGATTATATAAAAGAAAAGGAGATAATGCATTTAGTATCTTCAAAATAATTAAAATAAATATAAAGCAACATATTGATAACAATAAACAAAGACAAATACCAATCTATGAAAATATAAATAATAAATGAGAACAAAATAATTACCTTATCTAATATTTTTTCTTCATTTCTTTATTTATCAAGTGAAACAGATTATGGTTACCAGTTTCCAATCCCCTTTGAGAACCCACCGCTCCCACAGGCTTGAAAGATTAATGAAACAAAGATGAACACAGCGGCAAGGACCAGAGTGGGGTACGTTACTAAGGAGAACTCGTACATCCTCATCTTTACCTGACACTCCATCTACCTGTCAGTCCTTAAGAGAAACGAGTACTACAGGGAGACGAACACATTTACAAGCATTCCATTTACCAGCCATTATCACAGCTAACAGAATGAGGCGTCGTGGCAGGATAGATTCACGGCAAATCAAGCAGGAGGCCCCACAGAGCACCCTTAAAGACACCACGAAGAACACAGCGACACGACAACACACTCACCCTAAGTAGCAGGCAAGCAGGAGGAGTAAGACGAGGAGGAAGACGAGGAGGAGGAGGAGGAGGATGATAAGACTCGGTTCCTCCCACGCCACACCATCAGAAGCATTAAAGAGATAGCTGCAGTGAAAGCCTCCAACACTCTAACGACATTACACAGCCGGCAGTCAAGTAATTTCATCCCAAGAAGACCTGAAGAACTCAAGGAGGAGGTGCATAGAGTCTCAAGGACCGGAGGAAAACCACACAAGGAAGAGGAAAATGAGGATGGGGTATATGATGAAAAATAGGAGGAAAAATGAAAAATTGTGGAGGAGGAGGAGGAGGAGGAGGAGGAGGAGGAGGAGGAGGAGGAGGAGGAGGAGGAGGAGGAGGAGGAGGAGGAGGAGGAGGAGGAGGAGGAGGAGGAGGAGGAAGAGGAGTAAGGTTGTTTTGCTCCTCCTTCCTCGGTCTAGTTAGTAAGTTGTTGAAAATGTCGATGGTAGGAGAGAGACGTTGATTGTATTGGAGTTTTATATATATATATTTTTTTCATCTGTGCAATTACGAGAAGCGACGAGAAAGAGAAAGAGAAAAAGAGAGAGAGAGAGAGAGAGAGAGAGAGAGAGAGAGAGAGAGAGAGAGAGAGAGAGAGAGAGAGAGAGAGAGAGAGAGAGAGAGAGACACACTGCAGGATACACAGCCTTCACTCACGTAAATTATTATGTAGATTAAGTTTGGGTAAAGTTAACTCTATATGCATATTTATCGGTGTCGTTGTAGTCTTACATACGCAATTTCCCCTCGTGTCCCCGGGAGTCGAGGGGAAACAATATTAAAAATGGGATCGACATAATGAAACTAATTATAACAACAACCTCCACGCCATCTATATTCAAGATCATGTTAATGTTTGATGGACGAAGATGATAAATGGAAAGCAAAAATAAAATACTACTGATATAAATATTCGTGATTTTTTTTTCAGAAATAAATTAACCAGAAATTAGAAAAAATATTGATGAAAGGAAAATCTGAAAATAGCAAGTTAAAAATTAAATATAATACGAATGAAAGAATAAATAAATAAAACTGATCAAAATATAAAAAAAAACAGATCGACCCAATTGAAATATGAATGAAAAATGAGAGAGAGAGAGAGAGAGAGAGAGAGAGAGAGAGAGAGAGAGAGAGAGAGAGAGAGAGAGAGAGAGAGAGAGAGAGAGAGAGAGAGAGAGAGAGAGAGAGAGAGAGACTAAACAAACCTAACATGAAATGAGAAAGGAAGACATTAGCAACCTTTCCAAGCGGGAGCAGTGGGCAGATGATGAGGAGGGAGAGGAGGAGGAGGAGGAGGAGGAGGAGGAGGAGGAGGAGGAGGAGGAGGAGGAGGAGGAGGAGGAGGGAGGAGGGAGGAGGAGGAGGAAGATGAGGAAGAGGGTGGTGTGTGACGTCCCTCCACCATTACCTGAGCGGTGTGACGGATGACCAAGCAGTGCTCAAAGGATAAATCTCTGCCGCTGAAGATATGAAGAGGGAGAGCGAGGGGAAAAGAGGGGAAAGCAGGATGATGAAGGGCGAGAGAGAGAGAGAGAGAGAGAGAGAGAGAGAGAGAGAGAGAGAGAGAGAGAGAGAGAGAGAGAGAGAGAGAGAGAGAGAGAGAGAGAGAGAGAGAGAGAGAGTATAGATAAATTCCTTAAACATTACCTTTCCTTAAAAATTTCGTCCGTCGTTATATATATTCAGCATCTCCTCAGGTAGGTAATTAGCATGACTAATAGGACGCAGGTAACAGGTAAGACGGCTGACATTTTAGCCTTGTTAAGAGGTTTGCTAAAAGTTAACATAGAAGATAAAAGTTAAGAGTAAAGAAAAACGGATTCCTTTTATAGAGGTTTCAGAAAATTTTAAAAACTTCATTTCGTTGATTAAATATATATCTGGAGCTTTCTCTCTCTTTTTCTTTCTTTTTTTTATCTCTCTTTCTGTTTCTCTCTCGTAAAGATAGCATCACAGGCTCCCTTTTCTGCCTCCTCTCACCGGCTCTTCTCTCCCCTCACTCTCTTCAAAGATCGCTCCTCTAAGATAAAATGAAACACACACACACACACACACACACACACACACACACACACACACACACACACACACACACACACACACACACATCAAATTACAACATTCAGGAAGGAAGAGAACAAAGCAAGGAAGAAATAAAAAAACAAGAAAGAGAAATAGAAAGATAGAGATAAAAATAATAGTAAAAACAAACATGACTTTCCCACAAAACTGACAAATAAAAAACAAAAAACCTCGCAGGAATAAAACAAAAACAAAAAAGAAAATTAGGACCAGAAATTACCAACCACTTAAAGGCAACGAGACAAAGATCCATAACACGATAAGGAAGAAGAAGAGGAAGAGGAAGAGGAAGAGGTAGAGGAACAGTAGAGCATCGCACCATCGACTCAACACACCGTCATTAACCATTACATCTACAAAGGTGCTGCTCTTCCCTCAAAGGTATTGATCTGAAGGTGGTATTTGGCTCTACAGCAAGACTAACACGAGGCAGACAAGCGGACGGCAGGCAAGGCTGAAGAAGGGAGACTGTCAAGAGGAGGGTGGAGACTCTTGGTAAGGAAAGAGTTTGAGGGAAGAGTAGGTGGTGAAAGGCGGCCAGAAGGGGAAGAGTAAGACAAAGAGGTTTAGGGGTGAGGTCAAAGAGGTGAACACAACCCTTATTGAGGAGGAGGAGGAGGAGGAGGAGGAGGAGGGAAAGAGTAAGAGCTGACAGGAGATAAAAAAAAGGTACAAAGTGGTTATGGATTTTACGATATAGAAAATAGATATATGAAAATAGAGCAAGAAGACGTAAGACAGGCGTTGAAATATTGTAATAACGTTAAACAAATGAACGACGACTTAGCGTGACGTAAAAACTCCTCTTCCTTATGCAAGCAAAGTCCCTCCGGCAAGCATGACACACCCTCCCTTTCTTTCTTCCTCCCTTCCTTCCTTCCTCTCATTACCCTTTCACCCTTCCCCCCTTCACATGACACACCCCTTTCTTCCTCTCATCATTCCATTCCATTCTTCCCTCACTCCCTCTCTCCCTTCCTTCCTTTCTTTCCTCCCACACACTATACCATCTATTATCTCCTATGCCTTTTCCCTCCAGTGTTCTTCCCTTTCCCCGATGCCCTATTCCTCCTTCCATGCCTCACACATAACATACTAGGTACTTTCCCCCTTTCTCTCTCCTTCCCGCTGGCCAATCTTCGTTTCTTGCCACCTCCTCTCCCTCCCTCCTTCCCTCCGTTATAAAAGCTCCCCAGTGACCCTCCAACACGTCCCAGGCGACTCAAGATAAACAGTTTGTGTGTTCAATCAGACAAACTTGAAGGTCATCACCCTAAACGTTTTGATTCAGGTTTTTTTGCACAGAGGAGAAATTTGAAGAGCCACAAGAGGAGGAGGAGGAGGAGGAGGAGGAGGAGGAGGAGGAGGAGGAGGAGGAGGAGGAGGAGGAGGAGGAGGAGGAAGAGGAGGAGGAGGAGGAGGAGGAGAAGGAGGAGGAGGAGGTGAAGTAGGGTGAGAGTCTATCCTCTTGTGCTGTAAATATCTTAGGAAAAAAATGTTGCCCTTTGATTCCTAAAATATTTGTTCAGTATATTGAGAGAAAAGAAAAAAAAAAAGAGACAGACAAAGAGGGAGAAAAAAGAGAGAGACTTCAAATTACTTGTTTCCTAGAATCTCACAAAGGTAAATGTGAATATAATTTCAGAGATGAATGAGGTTTTTAAGAGAAAATTCCCCATAATTGTCAAAAAAAAAAGTGAAGTTGTAAAAGGCGCCTCACTTAGCAGACTAAAAAAAGTGTTTCAGAAATACCTTCCACGAAACAGAATTAATTGCAGAGACAAACATGAATAAAATCAACTAATTACAAAATTCTCAAATTCCAAATAATAATTCTGGCGTCACTGCCTCTAAGCTTTTTGTTGGAGCTTCAAATAAAATCACTGGAATGTATGTAATTAGCAATTCACTGTTACTCTCATGGTCTACTAATTACAATACACGTGATTATGACGCATTAATGATATTGCTTTTATAATTCTACAGCAATTACAGCAAAATCTGTAACATTTTTTGAGTACTGACTTGTGGGTGAAATTAATATAGAAGGAAATACTGCAATCTGTGTTAGTTGAATGCTTAATTACCGTGAACACTCTTAATAGCCTGTAGTATCAAGGTATTAAGGGTTAACTTAAAGGATCGGACTCCAAAGATTAATAAGATTTACGAGTTTATTAATTCTATTTTTTGATTGGCGAACATGTTTTATGGAAAGCTGCAGACGAGTCATGAAATAAAAATAATAACAATAATAATAACAATAACAATAACAATAACAATAATAATAATAATAATAATAATAATAATAATAATAACAATAGTATCTTGGTTGGTTGGTTGTCTATCGTGTTCCCATCTAGGGGACACACAGGCTATCTAGAGCCCGTCAATGTTGTGTGTTAGTAATTTTGAGTCAACGCGGCGGCGGGTACATTGTGTACACTTTTATTAGTATAGACAGTGCGATTGCAGCGACACCACAGGCCACCTGATCGGACTCAGTCCCTGAGTCCAGGCCACACGGGAGCGGAGGACGTGTGTCGCTGGACAGTGGAGCAGGTAGTCGTGGAGAGGGTATCTTAAGAGGCACAAGTGGTAAGTGAAAGTAAACAAAACAATCTCGCTACACAATAAAGGGAGACTGAACCATTTTAACAACGTTTTGTAACCACTTTAATCCACGCCCACGCAACCACGTCATTCAATCAAACAATATCCACCCACGCCCCTCACACGCACACTCAGGTGATTTATAGAACAAGTGCAGTAAGTCTTCCCTAATGGAGCTTGCTGCCTGTGTACACTCTGTAAAAACATTTATCCTTTCTCTGAATGAGTGAGTCAGATGAAGCAGTGAAGCACAGGTAGGTCGAGTGCCTTCGAGAGCTCCCATGTAAGGCTTCGAACTGTGTATCGTGTTTCAAGACTTCATTATTGTCTCCTTTACGTCAGTGATAAAAATACATAAACATAAATAGATATATAGGTAAGGCTACACAGATATAAATAGTTGGATGAATAGATAATTAGATAGATATAGTGATAGATAAATAAGGAAATAACTGGATAGATAGAGATAGATAAATATTGTGATGATAATAAAAGTTTGTGTTATCACCGTCCTTCAGGTTCAAAACATGGAGTGAATGGACAGTTTATGGGAGGTTATAAAGTGCTACATAATTTTTATTAGCGCAAATGGGAGAAGCGAAGGGTTAATTATGTATACTCAAAAAAGCTCGTTGTTACTGCTCCATAAAAGTCAGAATGAAGAAAAAGTGGCCAAGGTAATCTCAAGCTTTTTTTTACAATGTCCTTAAAACGAAAGAATGAAACAAAATAGAAATAAAAAAAAAACGGTAATCTTCACTATCATATACGTATACTAAAGAAAAAAAGAGATAAATACTTCGGTAAATTCTACGAAAACACAATATTCTCTGCAACTGGTGATATAACTATTACGTAAAGGTGAAGGGGACGGTACAAAAGGTTACGTTGGACAGGTGTGATGGCGGGATTCGAACCGGTAACAGCCGACCACCAGGCAACCGCGGTAACCATTGCGCCAGTACACCACACTATGATAATAACTGTAACGCACGAAATATTGAAAAGAAAAGCTGAATAACTACAACTACAAATAAGATAAGTGTTAAAATGAGAGAGATAGCGAGAGATAAAGATAAATAGTTTATAGCTTCACAAACAACTTCAGGTATTTTAAAATTTCACGCCTCGGGACTGACATTCAAACCACATAAATATTCACCCCTTTTTTTCTACCACGTCTCAAACAATTCCTTCCTCTACGATAACATGAGAACAAAACAGGTGAAGTAGACTCTAGCACCGTCATACCTGTCTTCATAAACATATAATTGGACGTCATAAAACTGCCTTCAGCGATGCATTACCGTTCTAAAATAAGCTGGAGTAACAGTAACAAATAATGGCTCGCACTATATAAACCGGACATAACACGTTACACTAGAACACAACACGGAAACAGTACATTAAAATAAACAATGTGAAAACAGTTTATGGGCTACGAAGAAAAAAAAGGGAGAAAAACAATAATGATGAAATAATGATAATGATAAAAAAAAAGTGAACAGCATGGATAAGTAATAGAGATAATGACTTTACGCTAGGAAGAGAGAGAGAGAGAGAGAGAGAGAGAGAGAGAGAGAGAGAGAGAGAGAGAGAGAGAGAGAGAGAGAGAGAGAGAGAGAGAGAGAGAGAGAGAGAGAGAGAAGAGAGCCA
>JAXIVD010007075.1:0-21483 GCA_036785275.1 Cancer borealis
TCTCCAAGCTCTTTCGGGGAGGGTGATGGCTGATGATCATGAGTCCAGCACTTAATCATCCGGACCATGGTGAATAACACACATCTCTCTCGTGGTTCAGTGATTAAATACTTTGTCTGTCATCTAGCAAGACATGAGTTCGAACCCTGCCCAAGTCGTTAAGGATTGTTCATTGACAGGAAGTGGTTACTGTCACCCTTGAGCTAGAGGATGGGGGTGTGTGATGTTTGAGAGCTCTCAGCCTTAGCCATAGATCCGTCTCTATGAGCTTTGAGCTCTTTTGGGGAGTGCACGAGTCCAGCAAGTAATCCTCCAGATCATAATGAATAACACTTACACACACTTACCATCTTCTATTCTTCCTCAGCTAGTCCAAACGTCGGGTATGAAGGCTCTTGCACACACAGGATTGGATCTAGGACGGTTGATGCCAGCATAGGGAATGTTGCTGCTCCTTCCACACTCTCATCTTACTTAGCCAAGCAGTTGGCCATCAAGCTTGATCGGTTAGTGTCATAGTTACTGCAGTGCAGGTATACAACTACCAACCTCACATTCATTATCCTCTTGTGTTGATGGTTTAAAATAATTTTTTATAATACATTAAAAGAGAACTGGTCAAGGGCAAACAAAAATAGATTTAAAAAAATCTCTTGTCGCCAGACCCTGTAAAGAGGACAGTAGGAGAAATAGAGGCAGGGGGTGGAGGTCCAGTTTAGTGTGAGAGGTGTCTTTAACAGCACAAGAATAAGCAGAGTTAAACCAGGACTTTTTAGATTTAGTACTGGAGAAAGTGTGAGGAATGTATAACTCAATGTCAGAGACAATCACCTCTGTAATGTGCTCGGCACAAAGAGAAAGATCTCTGACATAAAGCAATAATCATCCCAAGGAAAATCAGAATAGTACTGCCTTAGGTCCTCCCACTTAGCAGAGTTTAAATGCTAGAAGCACCTCTGCTTAGACAGGTCCTGAGGCTGCACTGGAATGATAGAACTGGTAACTGAAATAAGATTGTGATCGGAGGAGCCCAACGGAAAGGAAAGTTTGACAGAGTAAACTGAAGGGTTAGAAGTTAGGAAAAGAACAAGAATAAGAATGTTGGGCGTATCTCCACGTGTCTTTATGATATATCTTACCCATAATAATCCATGTTCCTGAAAGTCCTTCAATGAGGTGATCATTGCAGAGATTGTAATTACTTGAATACATTAGGTTAGTTTTTTAGAGGGTAGTTCTCCCATATTCTCTCTTTTTTCTCTTTCTGTTACACACACATTCCTTCAGCCTAAACATTTCAAATTTGCATAAACATTTTCTTTGTTTTTACTGTCTGTTTCATTTACACTACAGGTCACTTTTACTGGTCATTTACCGTAAATTTTCATGCGTTTTTTTTTTTTGCCGAAAGACTCAAGGCATGTTAGTGATCATAATGGGACTGAGATGGTGTTCTTTCATGCCAGGAGTGTTAGTTATGACTCCAGCCAAGAAGACCTTCCATCAGCACCACCATCAAGTGAGGTGTGTGACAGCACCAACCAGCAGTCCTTCCACCTCCTGAAGAACCTCACACTCATCCACCAGGAAACCAGTGAAACAGATGGGAGGAAGGGGAGAGTCAAGCTTCCAAAGAGACTCACCTACTACAACAGTTCAGATGAGGTGGGTTGGTCACTTTGTAGTACTGTGGCTGGGAACTTTAATATTTTGATCTATTCAGTTTTTAGAATGATTTTATGTATTTGCCCAGCACCCATCACTAGCAAATCTCTTTTGATTGAACCACAATTTCAAGGTCTTAAAGATTAGTAACTTTAAGACTGCATGTACTAATTGTGAAAGACATGTATGAATATTGATTAACTTGCTGGACTAGAAAATTATTATATTTCTTGGGTTGGCCATCCTAGTGTGGAGGTTATTGCTCTACATTGATCACATTTACACTATTTTGTCTGAAAGTTCTCTTCAAAGATAGCATACATTTGTCCAACTTACCCTACTGCAGATTATAATGGGCAGTTGAGTGGAAAGGAATCAAACAAAACACTTATATTTTAACTTGGTTGTAGGGTTGTATTTGTAAGTGTGACAGCAATACAATGATATAATTATGATTTGCAGTGTTAGGATCCGAAAAAGTAGATGATGTACCGTATTTTACGGCTTACAAGATGCACTTTTTTTCCTAAAAAATTCAATGTAAAATACTTGTGCGTCTTCCAAGACGAATGTTGTTGTATTGGCTCGCCCGATAGGGATGTGGATTTGTATGATGTCATTACATTATGAGGTTAACTTAAGTGACTATTCAATTCAGCCTTTTATATGATATAACCTCAGTACTTACTTGTTACAAGTATTTCCAATACCATAAACCTTCCTGGAGCCAAGCCACAAGCCCAAATGTGAGCCATACGTCTGTTGTTTATTGTGCCGGCTGGTGGCGACGGGAGCCATTCCGCTCTTGATCTTGACGGTACAAGTGTGTAACCAAGGGTAACAGGTGGCTTATTTCCATAGACCAGCAGGCCTTTGGATCGTCTGCGTTTGGATCTGCTGTCTCCTGAGAATGACTTAATTTTTTTTCTCAAAATTTCTCTCCAATATTAGGGTGCGTCTTCCCAGATGCAGCGTCTTGTAAGCCGTAAAATACGGTATATCAATTTATAGTTTTTATTAAGTTATTTGTGTACAAGATCAATACAGTATGTGCAGTATTAGACTAGTCTCCTCCCGTACTCTTATGATGAACACTAGTACTGATCACGTGGTTAAAATGGTTCATTTGATTCAGGTAACAATTATCAGACGGTAGTTAATGGCTTACTTCTTATTACCTTTCTTAAAAATAAGGGTTATGTTTGCCCTTTTCCATACACAAGGTACTCTAGCTTGGGTTAATGATTTGTTAAATGAATGTATTATAGGAGTTTGTAAGTGTGCACAACATTCTTTAAGTATTCAGTTATACTTCATCGGGACCAGTGGAGTTATTGAGTGATTTTTTGTAGAGTTTTAGGCATCTCATGTATATGAATTTCAGTTATATAGAACTTTTCTTCATCAGGACCATGAAATATATTGAGCAGAAAGGACTTCATTATTTCATTCAGTAAAGATGCTATTGAAGGTTAAACTAAAAATGGAAGTCATTAATGATATTATTGTTATTGCATATGGTGGCTTGAAAATAATAAGATTACTGAAACCGACTGCTAGAGTATGAAGGGAAACAGGTAACAGAGTTCATTTTTTATTTTTTAGCGTGACATAATATTGTTTTTGTATAGTATTGAAATTTCACACCAGTATGTTTTGTGCAGGATGAGGTGAAGAGCCGGTGCAGTTCAGTAGCAGTGTCCTCTGAGTGGATCCTGGCAGGGGGAGAGTCCTGCCCTCGGCCGCACCCAAAGAATGTGAGGTAAGTCATCAAGGCACCAAAGTGGCTTCTGTGCCTCATTCCAGCTAAGATGAAGTTTTTGCCTCCACTTTTGGACTACATACATTTTTATCTATCTATCTATATACTTTAATAGTCTTGTATCACCATTAAGGGAGGGTAGCCAAGACAAACACTTTTTGGAGTACATAAACTTAACACGGGGATATCTTGAACACACATTCTTTTTAACTTCTTTAATTTTGAATTTTATTACTTCGTTCTTTAAGTTTCCACATAATCTCACTTTTGCAGTGCGGTATGAAAAATTATATAAACAATAAAGTGAACTGCATTCTTTTCACTGCCGTTAAAATACACTAGGTCAAATTAGCAGTAAACTACAAATTATGCAAATAGAATAGTTTTTTTCTTCATATTATGACTATTTATTGCCTCTAGCATGGCTAGGGCAAGATTCTACTACAGGTTGTTGTATTGATATGTTTCCACACCTGTTTCAGATACCTTGATGAGTACAAGGTGAAGGAACGCCGGGCAGATGGAAGCATTGTAGCAATTCCTTGCTCAACATTAGATTCCACTCTCAGTACAAACTGTGTCCGTAATGGAAAGAGAAAGAAACCTCAAGAATGTGTGGCTGTAAATGAAAAAGATAGTGCATCATGTGAACAGGAGAAAGTAAATGGCTTTCAGAATGGTGTTGTAAAGGCAAAGAAAAACACAAGTTCTAATGTAAATACAAAGAGAAAACAAGCAAGGAAGAGAGGTAAAAAGAAAAAAAGTGAAGGAAATAGTGAAATTGATACATCATAAAGTGAAAAAAGATTGCTGTAGTGGGATCCTTAAAATGTAGTGTCCCTTCACACATCACCAGTGTTTCTTGGCCACCAGCCACGCCACCAACAGAGCGAATACTGGCCACCACAAATCTGGCCGCGTCACCATGTAGGGTTACATTGTATCAGTGCAAACATATGGTGGTGTCATGTGAAGGTCCCCCTGGGGTATAGTACACTGTTTTGGTAGCAGTTTGTGGTGGTGGAAGTAGTGTTATAGTCAACTGAAACTCTTTTCTACATTGTCATCCTAAGAATGGGAAAGAGTATACACCCAGTCTTCCAGTAACGCGGTTTTGGTCAAACACGGTCCATCAAATGCAGCATATACACTTTTAACACGGTCATGTACACCGGTAACGCGGAACACCGACCCGAAAACTGAGCCGAGCTGAGTGGCCGTGACGTCAAACTCGGGTAACGCCGCCCAGAAAACCCGAGCCGCACCGAGCGGCCGTGACGTCACACTCAGTACCACTCGGCGTGACGCCATTATTCATTATGTGTCAGTGTCCCATGCTGTTAACATCACACCGTGCTACCGCCACCGCCCCTGGACCCCCTCCCCAACCCATCCCGACTTGCCTAACCACCATGCCACCCAACCAGCTGCCACGAAAATGGAAGGTTTTTACCTATGAACAGAAACTGGCTATTATCAAGGAGATAAAGGGTGGAAAACGTCAAGCAGATGTGGCCCGGAAACATGAATGCAATGAGTCAACCATAAGGACTATGTGGAAAAACCGTGAGGACATTAAGAAGGTCTTGAGAGGGCGGCCTGATCCAGCAAGTCTCCAATAAGTGGTTGAAATTAACCGAGAAGAGTGTCGCACGCTATGTCTCTAGGCGGATTTCTAAAAAAGTCCCAGTAAGTGGTGGGATGATTCGCAATCATGCCCTTAAGATGTATACAAAAGTCTGCCAGAGGTTTGGGGTGGAGAATCCGCATGCTTTTTTAGGTTCGCAAGGCTGGCTGAATTCTTTTGTCAAGCGCCATGAGCTGACTAGTGTCAGAGTGAGAGGGGAGTCTGCAATCTGCAATCAGCCCAAATCAGTGGAGCAGGCGGTGGAGAGAGCTGTGGCAGTGGCTGGACGCGTTCCTGGACTTCAAAATATAACCGAGGAAGATCTGCAGGATATAATTATGCCCAATCAAGAGCCTGATCTTGATGATGAGATTCAGGAGATGCAGGAAGAGGAAGAAGCAGTGCAGGATCAACAAGCAGGGCGTGAGAATCTGGACGAGGAACAGGAGCCTGGTGAGCCAAGTACCCACACTCTTCGCCGGCTACTGGAACTCTTTGACACTGCCAAACACGTCATGGAGAATGAGGACCCTAATCCTGAGAGAGTAAAAAATATTGGTGTCTCAATATCCAATGCTATCACTATCTACAAGGACATGTTTAATAGGCGGGTAAATGCCAGACAGCAACGACGCATCACAGAATTATTTTGGCAACGTCAACAGAAGGGGGCACAACACGAAGAATCAGAGCATGAGATGGGTGTTGAGGATGCTGACAGTGACAGTAATGATGTTATCTCCAACTTTGGTGGGTTCGACGCTGATGATGAGCACAGACAAGGTGAAGGTGGAGCCCCAACGCGAGCAGCTGCACAGGCTGCCCGGGATGATGAGGCGGCAGGACCTTCGACATCACAGTGACTATGGGGGGTTAGAGTCTAGTACAAGGGGATTGGGAACATCACACTTGCCACACACTCAGAAACAGGTCAATAACATTGGTTTATGTATGGTGTGGAAAGGTGGGAATGAATGAGCGTTGACTTAACCCTAATAATTAGGTCAAAAGTGGGACTTTGGCTGAGTGGCCAGTCCAAGTAAATTTATTTACATATGTTTTATTATTTTGATAACGCGGCGCGGTACCAGTCCCAGTTGACCGCGTTACTGGAGGACTGGGTGTATAGAAATTAAGTCTCTCTCTCTCTCTCTCTCTCTCTCTCTCTCTCTCTCTCACAGACCCACAGGGTGTCCCCCCCACAGGATGTTTACGAACCACAGTCAAAGACTCACTGTAGCTTCAAATAAACTCTCTCTCTCTCTCTCTCACACACACACACACACACACACACACACACACACAGATACATACGAGGTGCAACCCAAAAGTAAAAGTAAAGGATGCTATTATGTTCCAATAATTAGCATTACTAATCATCTAATCATGACTGCCTTTCCCATAAACCACTCTTTTCAATAAACTGATTATGCCGGGGACTGGTATGCCAGACATATCAGTTTAGCAACTTGTGTGGTCTATGCGGACAGCAGTCATTATCATTACTGTGAATGGCCTCATACATGCTTACATACTTGCATGTATGAAGCCTTGTTAACTTAGGATGTTGTAACTACATGGCCTCTAACAACCTCTCTTCAGGACCACTTCATTCCAAGTTTTCTTGGATCTTGTTTTAAGAAATACTAATTTTGATGAGGGAGGATGGAAGTTAACTGCATTAGCATTGTAATGTAGTTGTAATGATTAGAGTTAAACTGAGGTAATTTAGGCATGTGCTCACGATCACAGCAAATGGGTGAAAAGTTTGAGATCATCAAAATTGATACTTTTTAGAAAACTTGGAATGAAGTGGTCCAGAAGAACCTCAGATCTACATTACATTACACTGTCCACCACCACTACTACACTCCACCCAATGCATGCACTGTTCACCACCAGGGGTCATTTGTGGAAATTAACGGTCTCTACAAATTGATGTGCCACCTTCCCTGAATTGTAGTGGTTGAGAAAATATGAATAAACCAATTTTATAATTTATCACTGACTTAGTTTCCTATTGTTGTTGGTCCAACTCACTCTTGCCACCTAAGGCTGGCTTCACACGAGTAAGGAGTGGAGAAGGCATGTCTTCACATGGGCGTTTTTTTCCTGCACAAGAAAAATGACTGATTTAGAAATCCATTAAGTCCAATCAGACACTTCACCAGGTGCCTGGGCGGCAGAGATTCACCGGCCTCTGTTGCAGATGAACCACAACTGCTGCGTGGGAAATAACTGTCCGTCTGAAGTGCTCCACAGCTGTAACAGTATTCTAGAACGCTTATCACCGTGCAGTCTAGCAGTGCATGCAGCAACTGAGTCTCTGCTGCGCAGGAATCTAGCCGGGCAGGCACTGTGTGAAGGGTCTCATTGAACTTAATGGATTTCTAAACCGGGCAGTTTTCCGGCGCGGGAAAAAACCGCTCCTGTGAAGTGAACCTAACCTGATTTGTTTCACATACAACCTGCTTCTTATATTAGCATTAACAATGCTCTCTATCTACCCATCCGTCTATTACCACATTTAAATTACGTGTCGTATTCCACCCTTGGCGACCTCTGGCAACTCATGGCAACCCTGTCTCTCTCAGCTGAGATCATTCTTTCTTGAGACGCGCTACCGTGCGGACTCAGGTTTTCAACAGTGCTTTCTTTGTTACTGCCCAACTGTCTTTTGTTGTTGGCCATATGGCTGAGTTCCCTGACCTCCAGGAAGGTTTCCTGTCACCTTCTGCTATGGTTAATGGTGACGAACGGGCCTCCCCTCCGCCGGGCCTTCAACCAGCTGACGCACGGAGGGAGACTCAACCACACGCCCGCCATGTTGTCAGTCCCGGCTCCTCTCATGGCTCTTCCTCTCCACTTCACTCCACGTCTTCAGGGAGTGGTGCAACACACTTCTCCAGGAGAGTCTGTGCTTCTTCTGGCTGCGGGAGAGTACTTGGAGGTGTAAAGAATGATCCACATACCGTATGTATTCCCTGTCGTGGTGGTTGTTGTGATGTAAACAACAGGTGTCAGGAGTGTGCTGATAGGAGCTCCAAGCTGGTTCTCAGTGCCCTTAAATACCAGCGGACATTGCAGAAGAGGCGTGAGTATAAATAAGGCTAGGAAGAAGGCCCCTCACACTTCAAGTCAGTCACACGGGGAGGTTAGGGTTGGGAACCATCCCCCCTCCTCCCCCACCTCTCACGCCTCGGGTTCAACCGGTGGTTCGGTGGGCCCAGAGGATTCTGTGTCTCAGATTCCTGTGCCTTCTAAGGATTCTCCACCTGATATGTCTGTTTTCTTTAAAGGATTTGCAGCCTTCCTGGGTTTTCCTGAAGGGAGCCACAGTGTTTCACTCCCTACAATGTTATCAGAGATGGTGTCTAAGGAGGTAGAGAATAGATTAGCTCCTAATCCTGTCTCTCTTTCAGCTCTCTCCTTACCCTCGGTTCACGGTACGGTGAAGTCCGTTACCAACCCCCCTCCCGGCCCCAGCGCAAGGCAGAGTGTGCAGTCACTCCAAGCTGGTGTGCCGGTGGGGGTAACCGGGGGAAGGAGAGGCATAGGGGTGGTGTAGGTTTAGATCAGGCACCATTTGATCCTCATTCCATGGGTAAGCGATCTAGACCACCCAAGGATGTTCAGTGGAGGATCAAGCGGTCACATCCTGTGGTTGGGGGAGATCTGGCTCCACCACGTCCAGAATCTCCCTCAGGATGTGACCAGGGCTGGGACAGGTGTGTGTCTTCTGTACACCACTCCTGCCCACTGACCTGGGGTGAGGGTCAGGCTGTGTATTACCAGGACATTTTGACTGAGGACTCGGTCAAGCCCACACAGCCAGATGGGGGTGTTACACAGGCAAGGCCTAAATCCTCCCCCTCGGTCCACAAGGCACACAGGAGCTCGAGGTCTGTCAGCCCCCTCCTCACATGCCTTCTACCACCAGGATCAGATCCATTTGGCTACTACACGTCATCAAGTTGCGCCACCTGGATCTTGGATCGGGTCCATGAGGGATCCTGATCCACCATTCCCACCTGGATCCCTGGGTCCAGCACAGGGTGACCTCGAGGATCCGTGGGATGAGATTTCGGAGGACGATTCTGGCACGCGGTCCAGGGACCATGATGCAGTTCCTCCCCCACTTTTCCAATCCATGATGGCTTACATTACCCACTGCTTTCCAGAGGCGCTGGGATATGCGGAAGCGGCTCACCAACCTGCCCCACCTGGGGAGGTTAGGCCTGAAGTGGAGAAACATATCTGTCTTACCAGGGCCCAGCCTATGGATTTCTCATTGGATTCTGCTACCAAGGCTCTTCTCCTGGCTACTGAAGGATCCAGACCATCTCTTTGCCCGCTACCCATCCAACAGATACAAGAGGATCTACTCCGTTAGTGGACATGAGTCAGCGGGGAAGGCAGCCAAGCTGAACACCGACTTGGCTCTTGCTCTCACCACTAAGGGGAAAGAACCCCAAGTATTGGTTCAACATGCTGATATGACCCGCCTCGAAGGCGTTCTCGCCCGTCAATGTGAGGCACAGAATTTTCTGTTTTGGGGTGTGGGAGCATTCTACCGGCTCCTTTCTTCCCTACAGCCTGGACAAGAGGACAAGCTTCTAGCTGATCAATTCTTTCGGAGTATTCAGTTTGCCATGGTGGACACTGCCAAAGATTCAGCATTTGCCTTGACCAATGTAAAGGCCATGAGACGGGAGGCGATCCTGTCCCGCCTCCCACCGGTATTTAAGTCTGCGACCAAGGTGGACTTAAGAAAATCTGCGATTGACTCTGCATTCCTTTTTGAAGAGGCTTGAGTTCAGGAAGCCCTTCGGGTTGCAGACAAAGCAGCCTCCATCTCCTTCCAGCAAGCAGCGGCTCGGGCGTTGGTGAAGCCTCGTCCTACTTCAGGCACTCCATTGGTGGATCGTGCTTCTCGCACTAATCCTGTCGCTGCCTCTCTTCGACCCTCGACCTCGTCTGGTCGAACGGTCTCCTTTTTCCAGCCAAGAGTGCCCCAACGGCAGAAACCTGCTCCCAGACTCCCTTCTTCCCGCCCAAGAACGTCGGGCAAGTTTTTTCGGAAGTAGACCCTCGCCCGTCCCGGATCCCCATTGGAGGTTGCCTTGCCAACAATCTAGAAGACTGGATCATGATTGGAGCGGAGGCTTGGGTACTCGCCGTCCTCCGTGAAGGTTACAGGATTCCTTTCACAACACCACCACCAGTCACCTCCCATCCAGTTGGATTTCGGTCTTACTCCCTGGGATCCGAGAAGGCCGAGGCATTAGATCATGAGGTTCGGCTTCTCTTAGAAAAAGGGGCATTAGAGGAGGCCCCAGCATCTCCGGGATTTTACAGCCACCTTTTTGCTGTGACAAAGACCACCGGAGGCTTCCGCCCGATTCTCGACCTGTCCTCTCTCAATCGCTACGTCATCACCACTCGATTCTGGATGGAAACTGTAAGGACGGTCATGTCTGCGATTCGCAGTCATGACTGGATGGCAGCCATCGATCTCAAGGACGCCTACCTCCAAATCCCGGTCCATCCAGACAGCCGAAAGTTCCTTCGCTTCATTTGGAAAGGCCTACACTACCAGTTCAAGGTCCTTTGCTTCGGCCTATCCACTGCCCCACAAGTTTTCACTCGGATGATGGGTCCAGTTTCAGCGGCTTCCCATCGGCGGGGGATTCGTCTCCTCCGGTATTTAGACGACTGGCTGCTGTTGGCCCACTCCGAACGGGAGGCCCTCGATGCAACCGAGTTCCTTCTCAACCTGTGTGCCTCTCTGGGTATTCAAGTAAACTGGGGAAAGTCCCGTCTTACCCCGTCCCAATCGATGATCCATCTGGGGATGGAGATTCAATCAACACTTGAAGGTTTTCCCGACACAAGAACGCCTGGAGAACCTTCACCGCCAGATCGAGTCCTTCCTCAGTGTTCAATCTCCACCAGCAAGAGCTTGGTTGATCCTGTTGGATCGCATGTCCTCCCTCATCCATCTAATTCCGGGGGCCAGACGACGAATGAGAGGCCTAGAATTACATCTTTTCCGATCTTGGAACCGTCAGTTCCATCCAGATGACTTTCCAGTTCCTTGGGACAGCATGCTTCTGGAGGATCTTCAGTGGTGGTGGTCGGATCCCGGCCTATGGGTGGGACAGTCGCTACAATTGGCTTCCCCAGATGTGTGCCTGTACTCGGACGCCTCGACCCTAGGTTGGGGGGCGTCTGTTCTTCATGCCTCAGTGAGTGGTCTGTGGACCCCACAGGAGCGGTCCCTTCATATCAATCTCTTGGAACTCAGAGCCATTCGTCTCAGCCTATCCCACTTCATGGAGAAATTTCGCGGGAAAGCGGTTGCAGTCTTCTCAGACAATGCCACGGCCCTGTCATACTTGGCCAAGGAAGGCGGGACTCGTTCAGGGATCATGCCGTTCAGATCATCCCTCGGTTCGTGAAGGGGTCCTCCAATGTCCTGGCGGATTGCCTCAGCAGACGAGACCAAGTCATCTCTACAGAGTGGACTCTCCACGAGGACATCTGCAGTCAACTGTGGAGGACCTGGAGTTATCCCACAGTGGACCTCTTTGCCACGAGGCTCAACTTCCGGCTGCCGAACTTTGTCTCACCGTTTTCAGACCCCATGGCGATCGCCACGGACGCATTCCTTTACAACGGGGATTGCCAGGATTTGTACGCCTTTCCTCCCTTTCCTTTGATCAGGAAGGTTCTCAACAAGTTGAGGACGGCACACCGCGCCACCCTCATCCTGATTGCCCCGTTCTGGCCTCAGAGGGAATGGTTTCCGGATCTCGTCCAGGCCTCAGTAGACTCTCCCAGACGCCTTCCACATCGCAGAGACCTCCTCCGTCAGCCACACGTCCACAGGTTCCATCAGACTCTCCCCATGCTACAGTTAACCGCGTGGAAACTGTCCAGCGAATCCTCTGTCACCAAGGCTATTCCTCTCGTGTTACGGAATTCCTGGCAAGATCTAAACGGCCTTCCACTCTTATGAATTACCAGCATAAGTGGAAGAAATTTCGGGAGTGGTGCAAAAGGGAGGGCCATACTGTTTCTAACCCCTCCAGCCAAAAGTTTGCTGACTTTTTAGTTTTTCTGAGGCAGGAGAGCAAGCTATCTGTCTCAGCCATTAAAGGGTACAAGGCTATGCTCAATAGCGTGTTTGCCCTTAAAGGATTTGACCTCTCCTCGGATCCAGTTCTCCGGGAGGTGATTAGAACTTGTTCAAGGCAAGTACACCGGCCACCTTGCAGACCTCCATCGTGAAATGTGGACGTGGTCCTTAGAGCCTTGACACGTCCGCCTTTTGAGCCTTTGGAACGGTCCACCTTCTGGGATTTGTCTAGGAAGACACTTTTCCTGGTGGCCCTGGCTACAGCCAAGAGGGTGGGTGAGCTCCGTGCCCTGTCTATGGTCACAGCCACACAGGGAGAGGATCTCATTCTGTCCTACCTTCCTGAGTTTGTGGCCAAGACGGAAACCGGCCTTAACCCCATCACTCGGGAGTTCCGTCTTCGCAGTCTCTTCTATGGTGGGACATGAGGATGAGGAACGTCTACTTTGTCCAGTGAGGGCAATGAATTGTTACCTGCGGCTCACGTCTTCCTCTCCTCGGCCTAGGAATCTTTTTGTCTCTGTACGGGACCCCAAAAGGCCCATGTCTAAGGCAGCAATCTCCTTTTTTCTACGGGACACAGTTAAGACAGCACACCAGTCCTTTCCTGAAGATCTCTGTCCCTTGTTCAAGGTCCGGGCCCACGACATCAGGGGTATTGCCACATCTATGCTCCTATGGAAGAACAGCTCAATTGCCTCCATTCTAGAAGCAGCCTGCTGGAGGACTCAAGAGTCAAGAGATCAAGAGTCCTCACCGGAAGCTTGGACACAATCTCCTTGACCTCACATGTCTCTGGATCCTAAATTTAGGTGAGAATAAGCAGTTTTTTTTTTTATGTGGACCATTCACCCTTTGTCGTATTCCATACCCGTGGCGTGACCCATCTCCTTTAATGTGGGAATCTGCTAATATAAGAAGCAGGTTGTATGTGAAACAAATGACATTTTCAAACATAAAATGTATTTTTTCACTTACCTGCTTCTTATATATATAACCCGCCCATCCTCCCCGCTACTTACCATTGCTTCAAGAAAGAATGACGATCTCAGCTGAGGGAGACAGGGTTGCCATGAGTTGCCAGAGGTCGCCAAGGGTGGAATACGACACGTAATTTAAATGTGGTAATAGACGGATGGGTAGATAGAGAGCATTGTTAATGCTAATATAAGAAGCAGGTAAGTGAAAAAATACATTTTATGCTTGAAAATGTAATTTCATCCATCACACTCACTCCTCAGCTGGAAGTCCCACCTAGGCTGGTCAGTCAGTATATCTATCTACAATTTCTGATGCCTCGTTCCCTCTGGAAACGTCCCCCAAAGAGATGGCCACGGCAGAAGAGTTTTCCACATCTACCTGTCAATACTCTCCCTCCTTGCTTGTTCAAACCCTCCCCCTCTATGAGCACCTCTTTCGTCTTACAACTGGCCTTCCTCTCCTATGACCCTTAATTTCACTCACAAACTCCATTCTTCTTCCTCTCAAGATGACCAAAGCACCTCAAAGTCATTTTTTTCACATATTCCATTACATCACACCACACCACTCCATTTGCACAAGGTTCCATGTCACATCTTTCATACACACTTTCATTGCTCTCATCCTCCCATCTTGCTCAGATAACTTAGATAGCACACACTCCTGACTGCTGTGCCCTAATCCATGTCCAAGTTTCTGATGCACATGTCAGTGTTGGCAGAACAATACTGTTCATTAACCTCTTTATCTCCATGGATACATTTTTTCCTCATAATCCTAGCAAGTGATCCTATGACGCATCTGATTTTCACAGCCCTCTCTCTTATTTCTCCTTCCATCTCTCCATGTTTGCTTAGTACTTTTCCCAAATACTTAAAAACATTCACTTCCTACATTTTCTTTCTTCCTAGAACTACCTCACATCTTCCTACTGCTAGCACACTCACCCTAAGGTGTATTAAAGTCAACCACCTCTATTCCCTCCCTTCAAAAACCATCACCTTACTTTTCCCAGCATCAACATTTGGCTTTCTTCTTCTACATACACAATAAAATTCATCTTCACTCTGTAAACAACATGCCACTACTGCCCGCCCCATTCCATTAATTTTCAGTCTTGTATCTACATTCCCCACTTCAGCTTTCATTTCTCTCATACACAAAAATATTAAACAGCCGTGGTACCTCAGTGTTGCAGTGGTTAGCACATCTGACTATGAATCCGCTGGCTCGAGTTTGATCCCGGACAAGGACAGTCGGCTCACAGCTCACCCAGCTGTTCATGCTCCCAAAAGGGTTGGTAGATAAATGGGTATCTTGGGCAACCTGGGGAAGGTAAACTGTGGAAACTTGGATGTCACAGTGGCCCTGTGTCTCGGGGTAACGGAATACTTTCCACCACGGGCTCAAAGGCATATGTGACGGGAGATGAACGTGCGCAGCTGCAGCTTAGGCACCCACTTTATCATGGCGACATCCCACATCTTTGTCTCACCCTGACTCCTATAAAAAAAAAAAGTTCTTGTTAACCCTAGTTATTGTTACCTAGTGTCAAAGGTGATTATTCTATCACCTAAATCCTATAGAAAAACTTTCATTTAGCTCTCCATCCACCATCACACATGCACTTTCCTCCCTATAAAATACTTTCATTCCTACCAACAACTGTCCTCTAACACCATAATTTTTCAGAACATTCCACAATGCTTTCTTATCAACTCTATGTGAAGGCTGCATATAGTTCTTCATCTATTTCATCCTTTCTTAAGTACTGCTCTACCATAATTTTAACTGCAAATATCTGGTCCACACAATCTTTTCCTTTCCTTGTGATATACGTAATTCTAATAAAGAAAAGTAATATTAATAATAAAATAAATAAATAAAAAACATCTCTTAATACCATTCAAGTAATGATCCTGCTCTTCTGATGTCAATTATTATCAATAACTAAAATTAATACCAAAAGAAGTTTATCCTAATAGAATTTCATAAAAATCCAACATTGACTTCCACATTAACAAGTGACTTATCTTGCACGTTTAGTGGTTTGTTGTTGTAGTTTTCCCATAGCGAGGCAGGTGGTGTGTGGCCTGAGTGGTGCATTGGAACCATGGTGAGGCTGTGGCGGTCCCTTCAATCCCAGAGGCGGCCCTGTGGACGGAACAAACTCAACATGCAAAGTTCTTGTAAAGCTTCACAAAACATTGAATTATTACATTATTTCAATATTATTCACTTACAATTAATTTTCTTTTTGTAATCATGCTTATAAGAAATAGACTATCAAACTAGTAATTGTCAAAATAACAAACAAATACAATGTCACTAATTTCAGGGATTGTTCAATCAAAGTTCTAATGTATTAAAGGAAACACAATTATTATATTCATAAAATTTAGATCCAAAGTACCTGAGACTTTTCTTTTTCACTGAAATGATCTTTCTTTAAAGCTTTACAAAGGTATGCGCAATTAGTTGCATGCCTTTAAATGAAATGAAGGTGATCGGAGGAAATGTATATACCTGCAGCTTGGAGGAGTATGTGGACACCAATAAATAGGAGCTTCTACCACCTTCCCTTTCCAGAAGGAACAAGGCATCACAGACATTAGACACATACTTTGAATAATAAACGGATTCTTGTGTTGAATAATATGTTCGTCCTTTATTTATATTCTCCAACAATGAAGGGACACAAAGAGACGTGTTAAAATGGCTATAACTTCTTTCATTGTTGAAATGGTTACAGGCATATAACTTGATCAATAAACAAGCCACCTTCCTATATAAAAATGCTGAATCATACAAAACAACTTCCCTAATCATTCTTATCTTAGTAGTAATAACACAAAGAATATGAAATTAAGAAACAAAGCATTGATCTACACTTACACAATAAAAACAATTTTTAATGCATGATTTGTTTTTTATCGCTGGAAAAAGTTTGGATTGTATCATGTAAACAATAATTGATCTTTACATATCATTCTAAGTCCTCTTGCTGGAATGAGTATTTACTATTTCACCTTCACTGACAACTAGTTATGGGAATGTTTATAAGATGTGTGGTTACCGAGGACAATGTTGGAAGCTGTTGCTGTTTGTTCACTTCAATTCAACTTCTCATGTTAGTACATAAGAGATAGAGTTATAATGACACACAGATCCTGCTGTGACCTGTTTCACTACATGTGTTTTAAAAGGTGATTAAATAATTCCACTGAACTAGGCAACTATAGACCATATAGTTCAGCTAGGGTTAACGAGAGAGCACTACCCTCTCACCAAGAAGCTGCCATAAGCCAGGATCGAACTTGCAACCTTAAGATCACGAGCCGAGCACTGTACCACAGAGTCACCCAGCCACCTCACTACATGTGTTGCTCTGGCTGGTAAGCTGGGCATCTTTTGGGCAAACATCAACATGACCCAATCCAAACTGATTACTGTATGTAGCAGTCGTCCCTTAACATTGGAGGATTCAACAATTCATGGGGAAGCCTGATTGTAAAAATCTGGGTAATCACGGGTTTTCTTACATCATTGTGGGATTGGTCGGTGCGTTTCCCACATGCACTGAGCTAATATAAACCTTTTTTTTATAGCATTTGTGACAATTATAATGTTTCTAATGATACACAAAGTAATTTCTTCCGTTACATAAGGAAATGGATCCAGGAGTGTTATTAAAAGGGGTGGCACATACTTATGTAACCACCACCAATGTCAAGGGACGACTGTGCTCACATGGACCTGACAAAATGAGCTGGAGTGAATATGTAACTATGAGCAAAGAATATTTTCTAGGCATCTTACATCCAAGAAAACTATTTTTGCTTTGTGGTTGATGTTACATATGTGTGGTTTCACTCACAAATGCAATTAAACTTTTATAAAAAAAAAGATATTCTAAAACATAGTACGTAATAGGAACAAACTCCATCTAAACAGCTACTGATGACTGATTTAATGCTCTTGAGAAGTTTTGATGCTCAGAGGAGCGGTTTGTATAAGCGTCTCTGAGGGAAAGTTACTGTTTTAAAAATGTATTACTGTAGTCACAATGTCTTGATGTGTTATGTGTGGGAACACTTCCCAGAATGGCTCTTACAATGCACCACTTTTCACTTGGAGCTTGCCTTGTTCCCACACAGTTTCTCTGGACAGCCTCCCTTTCAAATTTTTTGTCTAAGGATGTAAGAATTTTGGGGGGGCTGAATCTGACTACCATTCACATGCTTTCAGTTCTTTTATTACTTGCTTTATGTAGATGAAACTGGTCAGCTAGTAAAATTTCTTCTGTGATACAGGCAGTTTAAACAGTCAGCCATCATTTAGTATGAGTCATAGGAGACCTGTCATAGCACCAAGCACTTCTTTTATACTAGAAATACTAGGTCAAAAACTTTTCTGGATCATTACAAGGAAACATCTCGGGTGGGATTCACTTACGAGTAGGAATTTCGTAAGTTTTTTTTATGTTCTTAAACTGTGGTGCTGGTAGGCTTAATGGAGGCCTTAGATGATCAGCCTCTGCCCGTTAGTATATAGTGCAGATTACATTTTGTAAGTGAAGCCTTATTTCTTGCCGAGAGGCTCATGCTGCCCGCGGAAAATCCTCGTGCATATAACTTTACAGCCCATTGAGGATAGTGTTATGGCAGCATGTGGATGATCTTTGGCCACTCAGCAATATTACCAAAGATAAGTAACCAGCATTTACCGGGACTCAAACTCAGGACTCATTAGCGAGACACAAAATGCCCTCATTAGCGAGACAGAAAATGCCAAGTTTTTATGCCCACAATGTTGTCCAACCATTATGAACTTCAAATCTTAGCAGCATCAATGAATCCCATCCCTTGATCTAAATAGGGTTGTGGAGTTGTGCTGATATTCTGCTGAGGGGACATTTAAATATCCAGTTGATAATTTTGCTTCATGCTATTGCCTATTCTTCTCAATCCTGAGACAAGGCACTTCTTGTATCACTGGAACTAACTTTGAAGACTGAAAGAGGTTGTTCCAAAGATATCTATGATAAAGCTGATTAAGAACATAAATTTCATGGTTGCAAGGAAACACCTGCTAGTCCTGGCTGGTTTGTGATCACTCTTCAGACACTGTGTAGGACAAAGGCAAACTTATGGAACATCCAGGCAACTTTGACACCGTAAGAGGCAATGATTTGTAGTCTTATTAATCCATAACACTTCCCCTCAATTGAAAACAACAACAGAATGAATCATTGGCTCAGCTGTAACCAATAGATAAAAAGAGAAGAGTTATGCAATTTTGTTCAAATTCTTGAGAATGTGTTTATAATGCCAAGTTTTCACATCACAGAACCTTGGTGTGGCTCACTACTCAACTGCAAAAATACCTTGTGGGAGGACATTTTGGAGCAAAATTGTTCAATTTATATTACTGTTGACACCTTAGGTAGTGGGTGGTATTGAGACCAAACCTTCCCAATAACACGTGGGGAGTGCACATAATGGCATGATGGTGCTTCACAGCTCACCACATTGTACCTCACTCACGCTCCCAACTTGATAGGTTACACAGCATAAATCACATGAATATTGAAAGAGGAAGGCAACATCATATACAACTATGGCATGACAATGAAAACTGGTGGCTTGAGATAACAAAACTCTCTAGAGGAGTCATTCCAAACATTCTGGAGAAACAATGACAGTATTGCGGGAACTACTGATTGCTCAGGACAAGTCACTGTGCACCATCAAGTAGTCACTCACCCACATCAAAATTTAGTAAGGAAATGCCATCAACAAAACAGTTCAGCTCTGGGGTGGCAGCCAGTACATGAACAACTACACACCATAGTATGGCACAACATAACCTTCAGCAGCCTACACCACACATGAGTCTGACATGGTGGTGTGGTGTGGTGTACAGACCCTTCCTTCTACAATCCTTCCACTGGGATGTGTTTCACCCACCAATGGCAATAGCTCCATCTCAGGCAGTAAGGATATGGAATAAACCCTTGTGTGTTCAAACTCTGGGACCAAATACACTGCTGAGGTCTGAATGTTGTTCAATTTTGGCACCACAACTTTTCTGCAAATTCAACTGATTTTCAAAGTTAAATATCACCCACTTTTAGTTTTCTATATATGCAATGAAACAGACTGAACAGATATGTGTGCAAGGGTGGGGGACATGAGAGAAGCCAGTTTAATAGTACAATGGGAGGAAAAATGTAATTATCTTCAAAACAAAGTCTTTCTGAATTTTGGAATGGTTTCAAAGCTTCTTTAAGATCATGAAATTTTTTGGAAATGGTGAGATAAAATGGCAACATACGAACAATACAATAACTATAATGAAGTAATCAGAACACAAAAAGATATTCACCCATAAAAAATAATGGAATTTACCAGAAATGTTTGTATAGAAGTGCCTGTGTGTCGACCTTAATTTGACATGATTGAGGATGAGCTCTAGCGGCGGCACAGAGCTATACACGCGTCTCCTTATATATAGTTAATTTTATTCCTATGGGGGTGTTTCTCACTTAGTACACTTGTGTGTTTTGTGGGCATCTTCCAGGCTGGTAAATCAGAGAAAGTAAAGAGGAAAACCTTATATATAGCGTGGCAAAAGTTTATAGTTTTTTTCTTTTTTTTTGCAAAGTGTAATGCATAAAAAGGCTGAAGTATTCATAGCAAGGATTTTTCAAGTGGAACAGGTCAGGTCAGTCCCTAAAATAGATAGCTTTAAGTTGATGCTAAAGTTACTGAGGACAGGATTGATCTCACAGCTCTAGATAATAATATTGAGACAAGAAATCTAGCATGATAATTCTTAAGCAAAACACACACACACACACACACACACTACAATGATACTGGCAAGAATCTCCCTCACTCATCTCAGTGAATAGAATGAAGTTAGAGACACAGCTTCACAATATTCCTCTTATCACAGAGTTCATTACGCTACACACTTAACCCTTGTGTGACTGCAATTTTTCACTTATACACAAGGGAGGAAAACAATTTTGCCATCATTCCACTGAGAAAAATCAAAACAAAAGAGAGTGAATGACTACCTGTTAGTACTAATTGTGCATGCTTATGATCGGGTTATGTAATATTAATTTTCACCTTTTTATTTTCAAACACTGGAAGCATATTGAATCAAAACACCAAGAACCCTTTTGCTAAATGACTACTGAGAGAGAGAGAGGAGAGAGAGAGAGAGAGAGAGAGAGAGAGAGAGAGAGAGAGAGAGAGAGAGAGAGAGAGAGAGAGAGAGAGAGAGAGAGCAGAGAGAGAGAGAGACAGAGAGAGAGAGAGAGAGAGAGAGAGAGAGAGAGAGAGAGAGAGAGAGAGAGAGAGAGAGAGAGAGAGAGAGAGAGAGAGAGAGAGAGAGAGAGAGAAGAGCAGAGAGAGAGAGAGAGAGAGGAGAGAGAGATGAGAGAGAGAGAGACTCTCAAATGTCCCTCTCGATCTTTCTCCTTTATTTATTATGATAATATTGTATCACACGAATGCTGGAATATTTGAACTCTTCCCCCCACACTCTCTCTCTCTCTCTCTCTCTGACAATAGGAAGAATGTAGTACTAACCCCTTTCAAGCTATATATAATGTATGTAAATATGTAGTAGTGTATTGTCCCTTGCACAACGCAGGCAGCCAGTCATCTGTGGAGCACCCTGACCTCACACTTCACATGGCTGATGACTCCTAACACACACCTCAGTGGGAACATAAGAATGACCAAACACTAATGTATTGCTCACAGTGCTGCACAGATGAGTTTTCGGCTGATATGTCTTAGTCTGTTGCAACACAACCACCATGCGGCACTGCCCCGCCCTTCCTTGACAGGCTACAAATGCAAAATGACTCCCTCTACAAACAATCAAACAATTGCTCAATGCATGTATTCTCTAATTTTGTTGACACAACCAATTCAATCGAAGCCATTGAATAAACGGGCTAATTTTTTTTTAAGCTTACTATTTCATGTAGCGACGGCAATATTAAAAGCATAATTCATAAGACAGCCACAAAATTAAACGACTCAATATTACATTAGTCAAAATTCCACTCACTACTAAAATCTTCCTTCTTAGTTAAAATCCTTCCTGGCCAAGGAGACAACATCAGCAAACTGGCTACTGCCTCACCTCTCCTCATTGTTGCCTCACCATACAACTGAATTACAACACTTGGAGATGATCAACTCATGGCACATCCACGGATCCGAAGTGATAAGAACACTTCAAGTCCGAGAAATAACCAATTCCACCACACCTAAGACTCAC
>JAXIVD010007076.1:5000-12500 GCA_036785275.1 Cancer borealis
ATGCTGATGACTTATCAGGGGCCGGAAAGCTCACAGACTTAAAAGAGTGGTGGTGCCTGGTGAATAACAACGGCCCTAAGATAGGATACATGCCCAATGCTGCCAAATCCATTCTGATAGTCTAACCCGAACTATATGACAGTGGGATTGAAATCTTTCACGGTAGCGGTGTGACTGTGACTAAGGATGGACAGAGACACTTGGGTGCAGTTATTGGCACGGAGGAGTTCAAGAAGGAGTATATCGGAGATAAAGTAGCTGGATGGGTGAAGGAGGTGGAAGTCCTGTCTAACATGGCCAGGACTGAGCCCCATGCAGCCTACTCAGCCTACACGCATGGACTGAAACATCGGTGGAACTATGTCATGCGCACCATCCCCGGTATCAGCCCTCTCCTCAGGCCTCTGGAGGACTTGAGCTTCCACCAAGACTTGGTGGACTGGGCATCACCTCCTCAGAAAGAATGGCTGCCACAGAACACCAAAACTCCATCAAACTCACCAGGTCCCTCACAGAGATGATAATAGCTCAGGACGCTCATGGTGAAACAGACGACAATGCGATCACTGAGTTAAAGAAACAAATATCCAAAGACAGGCAACAAGAACAAAAGGACAGCTTTGAACACCTAAAACGCGTCTTGCCTGTGGATGCAGTGAAGAAAATCCTCACTGCACAGGAAACAGGAGCCTCTAACTGGCTAACATCACTGCCCATAAGAGCAAAGGGTTTCAGCGTCAACAAACAAGAATTTATTGATGCCCTTGCTCTGAGCTATGGCTGGCCAGTGGAGGGACTCTCTAAAACCTGTGCATGTGGAAACCTCAACAGCGTTGACCACACCATGGTATGCAAAAAAGGGGGCTTCATATGCATCCGCCATGATGAAGTGAGGGATCTGACGGCCAGCATGCTCAGGGAAATGTGCCATGACGTTTCTACCGAGCCGACTCTTCTTCCCCTGACCTGCGAAAACCTCGTATATGCTACAGCTAACACCAGCAACGAGGCTCGTGTGGACATCAGCGCCCGTGGATTCTGGATGCGTGGACAGAAAACCTTCGTGGACATCCGCATCTTTGATCCGATGGCTGCCTGCTACAACAACCTGTCCTTAGAAGCTGCTCACAAGAAGAACGAGGAAGAAAAAGTCAGGGCATATGAGGAGAGGATCCAGCACGTGGATCAGTGCAGCTTTACGCCCCTGGTTTTCACATCATCCGGCGGAATGGGCCCCAAGGCGAAGTGTTTCTACGGAAGACTAGCTGACGTAATAGCAGAAAAGAAACACCAGCCAAGGAGCTATGTTGTCGCCTGGATGAGATGTCGCCTCTCTACTCAGGTCTGCCCTCCTTTGCCTCAGGGGAACTAGGTACTCCACCCCTACCAACACAAACATTACGGGCCTCGACTGTGAGGCCACACTAGTGGAGAGCGGACTGAGGGTAGATCGTAGGGACTTGTAAATAAAAGATATATATATATATATATATATATATATATATATATATATATATATATATATATATATATATGAAGAATTGTAGTATAATTAGATGTGTAAGGTAAAAATAATAATGATTAGAACTATGGTTGGATGCCACAGTCACTAGCGAACAGAGTTGGGGCTGGTGACCTCCAATTAGTGGAGCCCCGCAAATAAACAACGGGTGGAGGTATTTGTAGTAGTAGTAGTAGTAGTAGTAGTAGTAGTAGTAGTAGTAGTAGTAGTAGTAATAGTAGTAGTAGTAGTAGTAGTAGTAGTAGTAGTAGTAGTAGTAGTAGTAGTAGTAGTAGTAGTAGTAGTAGTAGTAGCAGTAGTAATAGAAGTAGTAGTAGTAGTAGTAGTTGTTGTTGTTGTCAATTTTTTAAGAAGCAGTAGTAATAGGTAATAGTAATAGGTAGTAGTAGTAGTAGTAGTAGTAGTAGTAGTAGTAGTAGTAGTAGTAGTAGTAGTAGTAGTAGTAGTATAAATAGTAGTAGTATAAATAGTAGTAGTAATAGTGGTGGTATTAGTAGTAGTAAAAGTAGCAGTAATATTTGTAGTAGTAGTAGTAGTAGTAGTAGTAGTAGTAGTAGTAGTAGTAGTAGCAGTAGTAGTAGTAGTAGTAGTAGTAGTAGTAGTAGTAGAAGTAGCAGTAGTAGTAGTAGTAGTGTAGTAGTAGTTATTGTTTTTGTTGTTGTTGTTGTTGTTGCTTGTTGTTGTTGTTGTTGTTGTTGTTGTTATTGTTATTGTTATTGTTATTGTTATTGTTATTGTTATTGTTGTTGTTGTTGTTGTTGTTGTTGTTGTTGTTGTTGTTGTCGTTGTTGTTGATGTTGTTGTTGTTGTTGTTGTTGGTATTGTTGTTGTTGGTGTTGGTGTTGTTGTTATTGTTATTGTTATTGTTATTGTTATTGTTATTGTTGTTGTTGTTGTTGTTGTTGTTGTTGTTGTTGTTGTTCGTTATTATGTTAGCAGTAGCAGCAACATATCCACTTACCTTTCCGAAAGGGAAGTTACAGTCAATGTTCTCCGTGACGGTGAAGATGTAAGAGGACTGGTCGAAGACTGGTTGCAGATCGTTTACGTTCATGACGGCAATGGTGATGTAGGTCTCCGCCCTCTTATTGGCTCCGTCACTCAACCGCACCAGCATTGTAAACTGAACAAGGAAAAAAAGCAAGTGTTTGTTCAATTAGTATTTATCAATGGTAAATATAAGGGAATAGAAACTTTAGAACCTATCTCCTGAATACATACACTCCCATGCCCACCTATCAATACCTCGAAACACTGCAAACACCACAGAGTACAACATACCTTTGCCGCCTACACGCGGACCGAATCAGCCTGCCTAAAGAGAGAAGATTCAAGTAACTCACATTTCTGTCCCGCACTGGGTCGTCATAATCTAGCTTGGTTGCCACTGTAACCTCGCCTGTCGTGGAGTCGATGCTAAACTTGCGCTGCTCGTTGCTCTCGACGATCTGGAAGTCGTTGTGGTTCACTGTCACGATGAAAGAAAAATCAAGTGTTGAGAAGTTGTGATAGTCTTCAGATGCAGATAAAACTATAATCATTATAGGAACATATATATACACCACGATTATTCTCTGGTATTCAAATTCTGCTTTCATATGGTGAACAATATAGCTTATGAACACAAGGACAGAAGTCTCTTTTTAAAACCTAATATTTTGGAAAAACTAAATTCTCACAGCTTCTGGAATGTGTATTCGATCGTCAGGAGTTCAGTAAAATAAGGAATCGAAAAAGCAACCTTCCAGACAACTATCTCCTCTTCTTGAATGACACTTAACTATCCCCCTCTTCTATATTAAACATTATTGGTCTGTCAATCCTTTGATAAAAATTTCAAATAATATTTGCATATCTCATCTCTAGCAAAATAGCTTCCATGAAGTATGGTGGTCTTCGCCATTTTTTTCCCTTCTCTCAGGTTTTAACTGAGTATATCAGCCTTATCTACTCTTGAATGGAATATGGAATATATATATGGAATATGGAATATAAACATTTTTTGATCATTAACTTCCCTGCTTCAACTGACTGTTTTCAGTTTATCATACTCTACTGCAATGTTGCATTTCTTGCTGTCTTCTACTGTTATTTCCATAGTTACTGTTTTTCTGAACGTGCAACTTCATGCCATCTTCTCCACTCCCGCAGACCCGCTGCATAAGTCTGTCTACTTACTCTCAGCTCTTTTCTGTTTAACTCACTAATGTGAGATTTAATCATAATCAAAACTCTTTCACCCCTTTCATTGGTAAATTCTGGAACTCTCTACTTATTTATGTTATTCCACTTTCCTACAACTTTAATACTTTCAAGAGAGGAGTATAAGACACCTTTTTTTACACTTTATCTTAATACTTTGAGGGAGCAGCAGTATAAGCCAGACATTTTATTACTTTTTAGCACTTGGCCAGCCTCCTTTACCTATATAAAAAGAAAAGCAGGAGAAAAATATAAATAAAGTACTGGACTTACCGACGTCAGGATCGATAACCTTGAGAACGATGCCGGTGTTCTTCCCGACGCCCTTGTCCTCCGGTACCTGCACCTCGTACACACCCACGGCCTTGTCAAACTTTGGAGGCACGTCATTGATGTCCTTCACGGTGATCCAGTACATGGAGGTGCGGTTATGGTCTGTACGGGATAGACGTAACGTAGTACATAGGTAAAGCAGCTCAGTGTGCATTAGGGGTCGTCGGTGTTGATAGGGAAAGATTGTATAGTCATAGGCACAGCGTATATTAGGAAGTAAATCAATAAAAAAAAAAGAATGATAGGAAGATTAAGGTTACGCTGAGACGACTTCGAATCCTACTCATAACAATAATCTTATTCATCGACGTCACGTTATAGTAGTGTGAGTCGTCGCTTCGGCGGAAAATCTCGGTTTTGAACGAATCGCACGTTTCTATGTGGATCGCAGAAAATTATTACGAATATTGTACAATACATTTTGAAAACCTCTACCTTCAAGCCCCAGTAGTTTTGGGAGGAACACGCAAAAAAGTGGTTCAACACTCTAAAGCATCGAGTGATAGACAGTAAAGGAAACGAATGACGAAATAAATCATTCCCGTGACTCTTTAACTAAAAATAACAATTCGGAAGGAAAATTAATGAGGAGACAGGAGATGAATTGGCCAGGTATCCTCATCACTCCCTAACATTTGCCCAACAGCCGCACGACCCAATCTTATGAATGAAGCTGTCATTGCTACGAGAATGTCAGCATTGACAAGAATGAAGGTTGCATTTAGGGCGTTCATGATATTTTGTTAACAATCCGAAGTCATCAGGTATTAGATGGCGATAGAGATATTTGTTTATCTAAAGGAAAAGATAAAAGCAGAACAATCTCATGTGAAGTAGAGATAAACAGCATTGAGCAATAAGTGCATTGTGGGAAAGGACATGACTGATACACTGTGGGGGAGGGTATGACTAATACACTGTGGGGGAGGGTATGACTAATACACTGTGGGGGAGGGTATGACTAATACACTGTGGGGGAGGGTATGACTAATACACTGTGGGGGAGGGTATGACTAATACACTGTGGGGGAGGGTATGACTAATACACTGTGGGGGAGGGTATGACTAATACACTGTGGGGGAGGGTATGACTGATATACTGTGGGGGAGGGTATGACTGATACACTGTGGGGAAGGGGATGACTGATACACTGTGGGAGAGGATATGACTGATACACTGTGGGGGAGGGTATGACTGATACACTGTGGGGGAGGATATGACTGATACACTGTGGGGGAGTGTATGACTGATACATTGTGGGGGAGGGTATGACTGATACACTGTGGGGGAGGATATGACTGATACACTGTGGGGGAGGATATGACTGATACACTGTGAGAGAGGGTATGACTGATACACTGTGGGGGGAGGATATGACTGATACACTGTGAGGGAGGGTATGACTGATACACTGTGGGGAGGGTATGACTGATACACTGTGGGGGGAGGATATGACTGATACACTGTGAGGGAGGGTATGACTGATACACTGTGGGGGCATGGTATGACTAATACACAGTGGGGGGAGGATATGACTGATACACTGTGGGAAGGGTATGACTGATACACTGTAGGGGGATGGTATGACTAATACACTGTGGGGGAGGATATGACTGATACACTGTGGAAGGATGGTATGACTAATACACTGTGGGGGAGGATATGACTGATACACTGTGAGAGAGGGTATGACTAATACACTGTGGGGGGAGGATATGACTGATACACTGTGGGGGAGGGTATGACTGATACACTGTGGGGAGGGTATGACTGATACTCTGTGGGAGAGGGTATGACTGATACACTGTGGGAGAGGGTATGACTGATACACTGTGGGGGAGGGTATGACTGATACACTGTGGGGGAGGGTATGACTGATACACTGTGGGGGAGGGTATGACTGATACACTGTGGGGGAGGGTATGACTGATACACTGTTGGGGAGGGTATGACTGATACACTGTGGGGGAGAGTATGACTGACACACTGTGGGGGAAGATATGACTGATACACTGTGGGGGAGGGTATGACTGATACACTGTTGTATGCAGTATAAGGTCTGCCTCATGAGGAATGATCTACGTAGTAAGTACACTCCAGGACCACGTTCAGTATAGGGCGAAATGTCAACATTTCCAAGATCTGTTCTAACTAAAAACTATCTATTTTAGATTTAGTGCATATGGAAGCAGTTAATAATATCATTTGAAATATGATAGCTTATTATGGCTATATATACTATACTGTTTAAAGTACGTAAAAATCATTTCCATTTAAACAAAAACTCAGAGGTATTATCAGATTCAAGTCGAAACATAATTTATAGTTTGGCATAAGCTATTGGCGTAATGCTTATATCGCTGTTTGTTCATGTCCACATCAAACAACGTTCTATTGTTGAAAACGTAAAGCTGCTCGGCAGTGTTTAGAATGGATAATATGGCCGTAACTTCATGGTTTGCTCTCCCATCACCACACACATATCGCTATAACCACCAACATCTCATTTTATCCCTTGTACACAAATAGCCATTGTTATCATGATATTTTCCTCATAATATTGGTTTTGTTTATTACATGAACAAACGAAAATAAACGTTTGCACATTCAGTGGTAGGAAGAATCAGGTCATCGTCCCCTGCGGCACTGTTTAGTAAACAAAACTCCCACTCGCTCCCAATAACATACTACCTCATCATGCTGAAGTGTGAGGTTATCTTTCTTTGTCATTCACATGTTCACAACAACCGGTTGTAAGGGTGTGCTTAACGTAAAATATCCGTTTGATGGAAGTGGAAACTAGCTAAATAAAGGACAACTGCGAGTACCTTGTGACTTTTTGACAAGGTCAAATGCCTTAAATTTTCTATGAATGCATTTGACCAATTGTACAAATAAAATATGTCACTTGACGGTGTTAAACTATTTTCATCACATAGTATGAGGACAACAATATTCATCCATTCTTTCGTGGAATTTTCAATTTGAAATCACAATTTACTCATTTATGGTGCATGCATCTCTCTACAAACTTGACATACAATGGTAATATTCAATAAGACATCCATCATATGTATATTTGTAGCATGTCTTAACAATTACAAAAATATCAAGTGTATTTTTACGCGCGTGTGCATCATTGTTTACTAGGATATTTCCATTATAAATAAGTGTTTACGAAGATATTTTTATTGTCTCTGAATGATAGACAGGTACTGGGAGAATAGATGTTTTTATCCTCTTCCACAAAACTTAAGCCGATAGTCGTTAGTATGACTGGAGCGGCAATGATGGACTCATTAGTGTAGCTTTGAAGGCGGCGGGAGGGGGCGAGGTGAAAGTGGACCAATGATTCTATATAGGTTTATAATCGCTAGTCGTATTGCAATAAGCTGAAGACACTTTGGGATTTATACTGAGTTTCCATTTATTTGAATTTTTT
>JAXIVD010007076.1:17500-21476 GCA_036785275.1 Cancer borealis
CACACAAACAAACACACACACACACACACACACACACACATACACACACACACACACACACACACACACACACACACACACACATGCACACAACTCTCTCTCTCTCTCTCTCTCTCTCTCTCTCTCTCTCTCTCTCTCTCTCTCTCTCTCTCTCTCTCTCTCTCTCTCTCTCTCTCTCTCTCTCTCTCTCTCTCTCTCTCTCTCTCTCTCTCTCTCTCTCTCTCTCTCTCTCTCTCTCTCTATTCTCGCTTCTTATCACGTGCCTGATTAAACCTGGTGCAGAGACGTATTGGGTATAGACGCCGCGGTTCACAAAATAATGTGTATCCCATCTGACGTAATGCTCAAATGACCCCATGCCGAAAGGAAATGAAGCCCAGCTGGATTCAAGCCGAAAATTCTTGATGACCAAATGACCTCTTTATTATTAGTTATAATGCCAAATCACATGTAAGCACTTTTCTTGCAGCCGATATGTTTTGTTTGGTTTCATATAGCAGTGCAGACGCATTCTGGGCATAAGATGTGATTACCGTGGCACCTTTGTAAGGCATAGGTTGCAACCTTAATTCTTTATTTTGATCAAATCAAAATCAAAGTTAAGGTTGACGTGTAGCATACAAGTATAAGTTATCTCAAATAAGCCCGATGTGCACTGACAAGGCTTGATTGCGGATGTTACTTAACGATCACCGATACGTTATCACAACGATCCATGTACCATCACCTTATACAGATAAAAACAGAGAAATCAGTAAAGAAGGTAAGGCGACATAATGACCAAAGTACGCACATAAAGCAAGATATTAATAAACTTTCCAATAATTCAAGAAACAGTCTCATTTGATCTACATAAAATACATGCCAATGAAACAATAATTATCTCACTTGAATAAGGAGGTAGGTTAAGGATTTTGGTGCATGAATTACAGTAAAAACAATTAATCTTACCGTGCACAGATGGTGGTGACGATTGTTTCCAGTGGTGCATTTTCGGGGATGGGTGCTGGGGTATCCATGTGAATGATGGTGGGCGGTAAACTCCCTGAGGACACCACCATCACCTTCACAGGAACTGTATTGGTGAGAGCTTCTGCCCCTTTGTCTGTAGCTCTGGCCAGCAGTTCGAAGGTCTTGACACTGGCCTTGATAAGGACAGAGACAAAAGATAACTTCCTTCTGAGAGTATCGCTAACCACAGCCAGAAAAAATAATCTTCAAAGACCAAACCTAATCCCTTGCTGTTGGTTCTTTTAATAAACATTTTTCATAGTGTTTAGCAGATAGGAAGCGCTACTCACCATGCTATCATCCAGCGCCCTCACTAGACTGATGATGCCGGTGTTCGGGTTGATGTTGAAATAAGAAGAGTCACCAGAGATTGTATTGTCCAGGCTGTAAACTATATCTGCATTCTGCAGCGTATCGATGTCAGTGGCCGTGACCCTCAGTACAGGCGTCTCTTGGTTGTGATCCGTGGCAATGTTTTGCTCGTACAACTGTGGCGAAGAAAATATACTTCAGGTTGTAAATAATTTTTCACGCCCTTTACTGTGCTGCGACGTGTGACAAACCCACTGGCCTTGCTTCTAGTGTAAGGGAAGCTGATGAGAGTTTACCATTAGATACCATACTATCTGTCAAAGACCTTAATGAAGCCTTTAAGTATACAGACGAAGGGGTTGAGAGGCACTGGTTAAGATGTTAAATGTGTAAATGGAAAGAGAAACAACTGTTCAAGCCACAACAGAGATATCTTACAGTCACGTTTGTAAGTGTTTCAAATAATGAAGTGCAAGTTTTACAATGATTTAGTATAATTATTATATGTATAATCTTTCACCCAGTATTAACTAGCAATTTATCATTACAATCATCATCATCATCATCATCATCATCATCATCATCATCATCATCATCATCATCATCATCATCATCATCATCATCACCATCATCATCATCATCATCATCATCATCATCATCATCATCATCATCCTCCTCTCTAAGTCAGGACAAAGACCACTTCCAAGTTTCTCCATTCATCTTTATCGGCCGATCGTCTATTCCAAGCCACCCAAGCAAAACTAACCAATTCATTTATCTTAGTTTTTTGTCTAGCCTGCCTTCTCTTACCACCCCTGTGTTGCCACTATTATTCTAGTTGCCTGCTCGGCGCATGATAGGTCCTACCCATGTCCAATTATATTTTAATTATTTCTAAGATGTCTTGAACTTTGGTCTGCTCCGGAATACATGATGCTCACTTCCTATCTCTCCATGTTATGCCAAGCAACTACTATTCTCTCCATTCCCCTTCTGGCACTCTAAGACTCCAGATTTCAGATCCACAGCTTAGTAACCTACTGGTAGGATGCACTAATTCACTTTTCTCTTTGCTGATAGTGGGAAATTAACTTTCAAAACACTATATGCTGTCAGTCAAAAAACACTATCCCATCCTTATTCTTCTTTTGATTTAATTTTCATGATCTGGACTTGCACTAATTGTGTGTCTTAATTAAATATATTCCTGAACACATTTTATTACTTCAACTTCTACTTTAATTTCATGGTTTGAAATGTAATTGTTGAACATTACCTTTGTTTTCTTCGTGTTCATCTTAAAGCCTACTTATTTACTTTACTCTACTGCACAAATGCAAAATCATTTGCTGTAATTCATCCGTGAATTCGCTCATGATATCACTATAATCAGCAAACCTGAGATTATTGAGGTATTATACATTTATCTTAATTCCAGCCTCTTCCCATTCCTAACAATGAGCAACTAGGAATAGGAAGAGGTAGGAATTAAGATAAACTACAAACGTAAGAGGAACTAAAATCCAGATGCCATGAATGAGTCACGAAAATATTGAAAGAACGAACACACAGCTTGGTATTTGAGGAGAAGGGGAAGAAGCCCAAGGACGGTCATTCCCGTCTACAAACCTGCTTGTCGAAGTTTGGCGGATTGTCGTTAATGTCATCCACAATGATCTTGAAGGTGCAAGCCTCCTGAAGGGTTTCATCAGGAGGTGCACCGTCCTTGGCGATCACAGTCAAGAAGAACTCCCTGTCCTCTAAGTCTCGGTCCAGTATCTGCTCCGTGCAACGAAACACAAAATAGTTGTGTTATATGATAGGTAATTAAAAAAAGAAAAGCTGGAAATTAGTTGCGTTAAACTATCCTTCTGTGTGTGTGTGTGTGTGTGTGTGTGTGTGTGTGTGTGTGTGTGTGTGTGTGTGTGTGTGTGTGTGTGTGTGTGTGTGTGTGTGTGTGTGAAAGAGAGAGAGATAATAAAAAAAAAATGTATTGCCAAATGATGCTGTAAAATCAAAAATAGTAAAACATGAAGTAAAACATGATATGAAACTGACATCCACAAAATTTCACCAGCACTTCTATCTTGTGTTGAGGCTACATTATTTTCGCTGATGACATGGAACAATTAAGATAAAAGTATTAAGTATCTTCTTTTAATGACGTTGAAGACTGAATGAGTTCAAACACTGTAAGGCTCTGTCATTAGGTGCCATGCGAGTAGCTAGCTCCTCAGGTGTCCATCGGAGTCTTTACAGCCACTCCTTAACATGCACTACATCACACTGCTTCGTGGAAATTATGCAGCTATCACAATCTTTTTTCCACTGTTACTTTATGCACTTAAGTTTTACAGTGTTTGAACGTAGACTTCTTTCCCGCTTATTGATGATTTATCCAGCACATAGAAATTTTTTTTTTTTTTTAAAGATTTAAGAAATCTTTGTTGTGGGATTAGCGCGAACACTGCAGAGAAAAAAAAAGCTACTCATGACAGTCGTAACTTTGAACAATCTTTTTTGCACCATTGAAGTAACTATTTGTAACTGATGGCCAATAACTCAGCCAGCATTTTTTTTTTTTCTGTGGTGTAGAATTAAGACAATGAATAATAATTACACATTTGGCTTCTTGGAAGGGTTTCGACCATAG
>JAXIVD010007077.1:0-21470 GCA_036785275.1 Cancer borealis
CTGCATGGCATGAGTCAAACATGAGACTACAGCTAGTTTGGCTTCTTTCATACATTACCTGGTGCTATGAGCCCAAACAGACGAGGTGAAAAGACAATTCATGGCTCTGATGAGGTGTTTGTATACTAATGCTAATGCTAATTTTAATGTTCTCTGTTCTTAATCATATAATTTGCTTCCATAAACATCTGCATTATGATTTTGTTTTTTCTCTCAAGAAAGATTATTTTTTATATGTTGATTTTGATGATACTAATCAATCTGAACAGTGGAATGTAAATTGATATTAAAGAAGACTAACATTTCCAAATAGTGGAATTAATATTAAGAAAATCTGGTAGGATAAAAGTAGGATATTGATACCCTACCCCTAATTGGGACACAATATTGAGCATTTAAATGCACCAGTGATTGCTATTGGCATCCTTAGCCAGCAGTACCAGATGGGTTTTTTGAGGAATGGCACAATCGTGTTTGATCATGTTGTAATGTATAACTGGAATCTAAAACTTTCTACTGCAGAGTATTCTTAATATTCAATGACACGAACATATGCCTTAAAATAAAGCCTACCCACTGCACTCAAGGTGTGACTAGCGGTACTTTTTATTTTAGATTTTAGCGCCTGCCTCTTATATCATATGAGGTTTAAGAACATGTTTTCACTCAATTATCATAAATGTGTTATTGCATCTTTATGTACAAACATAGTTATCTTGGAGTTAAGGAAAGTTTTCTTCAATATTGCACCATTTCCATAGATTAGTATTTGTAAAAAAAAACAGCCACAGACATTTTTAAGGTTCATACAGTAAGGAATTCCTACAACTAACATTCAGATTGCTTATAATGATAATGTGTTCATTTTTACATATTTTTTCCAGATGTTTTATCTAACTTTTCCATAACCTGGGTCCAGTATTAAATGCTCTATCCATTCATTAAGCATCATTGGTGTAGAAGTATGTTTTGTAAAGTGAAATGTAATATATACATATATATGTGTATATATATATATATATATATATATATATATATATATATATATATATATATATATATATATATATATATATATATATATATACATATATACATATATATATATATATATATATATATATATATATATATATATATATATATATATATACTGTATATATATATATATATATATATATATATATATATATATATATATATATATATATATATATATATATATATATATATATATACACATATATATATATATATATATATATATATATATATATATATATATATATATATATATATATATATATATATATATATATATATATATATATATATATATATATATATATATATATATATATATATATACATATACATATACATATATATTAGCTCTGTGACGAGGCTGCAAGTATACTATCGCCGTATTCTCTACTGGTCATAAAATGCAACAAGATGAGATGGAACAAGGGCTCTGGGAAATCCCTTTGTATTCTCACCTATGAGAATATGAGGTGAAGAGGGGTAGGCAAGAGTAATATTTCCGTGATCCCTAAACAACTTGTTTGGGCTACCCCCCTCTTAGGGGGATATTCGCTTGGTATATGAATAGATAGATAGATCAATATTTATTGATGCTTTGCTAAAGCTAAGGGTAGTGCATGTACATATATATAAATCTGTGTCAATCGTGTAATCTATGTAACATGTACTATATTTATGTAATACATACTGCAGAATTGTGTGTTAATGTATATGCTTCTTTCTTTTCAGTATATTGTCTACAGATGGATTTTAGAATGTTTTTTCTGAGACAGATTGCAGCTTTTGTACTGTTACTCAATTATCAATGTGTATTTACTAAATCCCATCATGGCGTATCAATTTTTTTGCTCTCATGTAGCATGATGGACAGCCTGTCAATTTTTATGTGCTTTTCCTGTCCACCACCTACAATTTTTATGTAGCTTTATTTTCAATTACTTTCTCTCTCTCTCTCTCTCTCTCTCTCTCTCTCTCTCTCTCTCTCTCTCTCTCTCTCTCTCTCTCTCTCTCTCTCTCTCTCTCTCTCTCTCTCTCTCTCTCTCTCTCTCTCTCTCTCTCTCTCTCTCTCTCTCTCTCTCTCTCTCTCTCTTTGTGTTTTTGTTTTTTCCTGCTTCAGCTGACACATTTGATCCTCTCACCAGAATACTACACTGAATGGAATGGTGTGCGCGCCCACGTGATCCGGCCAGACCTGGAGTGTGTGAATGGTGTGGTGCACGTTATCAGCAAGGTGATGATGATGAACCGCGATGTGACAGTTTCTGGATCAGCAGTGCCGGCTGCCACTGGCTTGGCCTCCCTTGTCGCCACGTTCTTCACAGTTGCCTTTGCCCGTGCTCTTCATCATTAAGAGGAAAGGGAAGAGTTGTCGAGTTAGTTGATAAATCCTTATCTCTTCTTCCTGTACACTAGAATGGTTAGCTGCTGCTGCTGCTGCTAACTTGTGGCATTCTTTTTCTCTACATCTTTATTTTTTTATTGTTTTCTGTATGTTAACTTATCTTGTCATTCTGAGCACCCACAGAAAGTTTTCTTGCAAAACGGAGTGAAAGTGATTAAAATATTTATATAAACTCAATTCTCATTCCTATTTTGCATTAAATACTGTTTACAAAACTTGATTCATCTAAACTTGTTTCTTCAGAGATTTTCAAGTAAAATCTTTTGCTTTGATGTGAACAGGAAAGTAGATAGTCTGCCATACTTTATTTTTATTATTGTTATTATTATTATCATTATCATTATTATTATTATTATATTTTCAAGGCAGGGAGTCACCTTGTCTTAAGAGTGAAGGGTAAGCAGTATTGAGACAGTCCCAGCCATTGGCATCAAACACAAGATTAACCTTGATAATCTAATCTCTCCTTCACACACACACACACACACACACACACACACACACACACACACACACACACACACACACACACACACACACACACACACACTTACACACACACACACACACACACACACACACACACACACACACACACACACACACACACTTACACTTACACACACACACACACACACACACACACACACACACACACACACACACACACACACACACACACACATACACACACACACACACACACATACACACACACATGCACACACACACACACACACACACACACACACACACACACATACACACACATACACACACACACACACACACACACACACACACACACACACACACACACACACACACACACACACACACACACACACACACACCTGTAATATACTGTGACAGTAAATGTTGTAATTTGGAAATAATATGTGAAATAAGTAGATGTTTCCAAGCTGGTTCTTTAAGGATCAATATTACCTTGAGACACATAGCATTTACAGGAGGTGATTCAAGTGCCGACATATAAAATATCTAAAATTTATGTACCTAGATATAAGTCCCAATTTGCAAGTACTTGATGACCAACCGAACAAATATTCTTCATTTATCTTACAAATTTGAGGTACTACAACACAATACATTATGGTGTGATGTTCCTTTTCAATGGTAAGTTTTACTTTCATGAATTTCCTGGGAAGGGTCCACACAATGCATAATTCCGTGCACTGAAGGCCTGCATCTTGTGCCAGAAAGATCTACGTGGGTGGGTAACACCAAAGCATTGCGAAGTTAGCAAATGTACTGTGAATTAAACATGTTTCGATGCATTAAACTGCCATGTATTATAGGCTTGTGTACATTTTTTACATAAGTATTTTGTGGTTCAGTTTCTGAAAGTAGTTATCCTTAAATCAAAGCTTGAAAAAGTACATTTGTAATGCAATTGTAATCAAACCAAAGTAGAATCACATGCTGTTTTTTATGATTGATTTACATGCTGTAAAAACCTTCATTAATATGATGTAGCTTTGAAGTTTAGTTTAAGTCTGCAAAAGATTCCAATATATGTAGTTGCCTATATACTTAAGGTAAAAAAAGATATAAACAGTGGTACCTACATCCTACACCAAAGATCATGAAGGTTGATGACAAATACCTGTAAATATTAATGTGAGGTGCACTCAGTTAAGTGTCATCTTCACGTTGTTGAAGTGAAAGGAACGCTTAAGCATCTTCAAACAATTGTAAGTGACAATTTCATTTTAATGGTGTAAATGGAAGTTCATATTCCCTATCTTTGTAGGTCTAAATTTTTTCTCTCCTTCACTGTATTAGGTAATTCTACCTTTAAGTCCACACTCAAGCAAAACAACACTGTCTGCTTGACTCTCTTGTGGATTTGATCGAGTACAAGAGTGTGAATATTTCTCTCTGTCTCTTTATCTCTTCTTCAACATTATTCCAGTCCCCACTCTGCCTTATTGTAGAGAACTTATTTTGTAATTAATAATTTCAATATTTTGAATTATTTTGTATTATAGTACGTACATGCAGTACATAGTTTAATATCATGGCAATTCATCAAGACTTAAATGCCTCGATTACAGAACCAAAAATTATCATATAGTATTTCAGCTGAACACAATTTTACTAATATAATATAGTACTTTGTTGTGTAATGAATATGAGTCATTTACCAGAGAAGGGTTACTTATAATGATCTAGTCACTGTAGTCATGGGGAGGGTATAGTCTTGCAAATGTGTCTTGCCCTGAACTGTACAATGTAGAGCTTCCCCCACACTCCTGTGAATCTGTATTTGGAGATGCTCATCTCAGACCAGATCATTTAAACTGTTATCCAGCCACCATCTAGTAATGTCAAATCATGTACCATTGGAAAAGTAACCTGCAGTCAGCCATGAGGGTCATATGCATGTATGTATGTATATATAGGGAGGTGATCAGGATTACAACAACTGATTCAACAAATATGAGATTCCCATGTTAGCAGTCAAATCAAAAGTGATCATCAACAGCGCTAGTAAAAATCATCAGTCGTGTCTGCTGCATTATTACACACTTTTCCTTTTCCTTACAGTTCCTTTTTAAACTGGTGTTTCAAACTGCTTATTCATCTTCACTCGGGAACATAACTTGAGGGCCAAAGCTTTTATTTCCAGCACACTAGCAATGCCCACACCATCACTACCATTGTTCTCATGTATTTTTATGATATATCCTGTTTTTCTACTTCATGTTCTTCATAAGAAATCTCTGGTGGTAATACATTTAATTACTGATCTTTAAAACTTGAAAATTTATCAGGAGCTTTTTCACTGCAATTAATTTTTGTGTGTGTACTGAGTATCTAATTTTCTTCAGCCACAGCAGTACCAAAAATGGCGATGTGAGGGAGGGTCTGCTCTGTGGTTATGAACAGCTGATGATTATAAAAAAAAATATAGCATATTCATAATTTCAAGCTCCTTAGATGAACATAGAAATAGGGATGGAAGTCATCATAAAAGGGTGGGTAAGCCTTGTCATACCTGTAAATATTGTGAAGAATCGTGTATGTTTCTTTTTGTCCCGAGTGATGTGTGGTTGGATAACAGTGAATGCTTTGGTTACTGGTTATGATGAGGATAAAATTTTAACTTGATGTGAAAGACAGTATGACAGAAATGTTATGGATGAATGTATCCATAATTCTTAGTTATAATTTAATTTTCATTAACTCTTATCATTATGTAAAAAAAAAAAGTGTCCCTTCTATTCCCTTCAGCATATGTCAATGATCTTTTGAGAAATTCTGTAACCAACTTAAAAAATGAGGCATCTTTGTCATTGATCAATTGGTGTGTCTTATAATTTATGAACTCGATTGTTTATATTTACTCATGGTCATTGATTCAGTTTTGTTTGACTATTGCTTATCATTAATTTCCACTGTGTATCTAATTTTTGTAACTGAGAAAAAAATTTGTGCTTTGTCAAACTTAAGAATTTATGAACTGCAACATTCATTGTATCTGTTGTATTTATTGATTTCCAAGACTTGGAGGCATCATTTTTGTACATAGAACCGTTTGGTGTTGAGTGTGTACTGTAGGTAGGGTCACAGCCTGTCTCATGGAAGTGTCTATGAAAACAGAAAGTGCATCATTCTGTGTGTTTCTGATGATGTTTAGATGACTCATTTTCTTGAAAGATGATATGCCCTCTGTAAGTGTACCAAGTTTATATGTAAATTCAGTGTTTTGTCCTCTCAAGATCTCAGTACAGTGGGCAACAGTGTGGCAAGGGGAACGTTCTTGCTCCTGTGTCAGTAAGGTTACACAGTGTTGGGCGCGTAAGGTCACATACTGACGGGCGTCAGTCACTGCCGAGTGGGGTCTTCACCACTCACCGCACATGGAGGTTGTAAGCATTTCTTGAGCTGATGCTGGCTGTGGTGGCGGTGAAGATAGTGTTTGTGGAGCACAGCACAGCTAAGGCATCCTTTAGGGTGACACAGCTGCTTGGACCACAGCAATGCCTTGCAAGTATTCAGCTTGGATCAGTTTTTCCTGCCTGCACTCCAGAAATTTGCTATCAAAAGATGATCGATTTGGGATGGAAATTACGCCTTCTTTCATCCATCATATAGTGCAAGCAATGCTAGGCAAAATGCGTTTCCATATTGGTTGAAAATTATGGTAACCATATAACCTTCTCCTTGGAAGTTTTACACTAACGCAAACTTAAAGTAGATTTTCAATTGTATTTATGTTGTACAGTTTACCAGCAGCCAAGATGTATTATTTTTGCAAATAGTCAAGACTTTCAGTGACCCAGAAACAACACTCTTGATGGAATGAAAGTTGGCATTTTTGACTAGCTTTTAATAGTGATTATTTATGATGTAAGTGTAGAAAATCTATCACATATGTTAGGAGATTATTTTGATGTCAACAGTCAGTTAATAAATAAAGCTGAATTATTCAAGTGGATCATTTCCTTGCAATTAAATTATGTTCTTGCCTAGATTATTTATTATGAGATTGATTCGTGGCATACTGTATTCCTCAGTCATTTCATTATACTTTTCCTGAAAGACGTGAGTATTGTTTGCACACACTACATCAACTTGTAGTTTGTTGAATTTCTCCATTATTCTGTTTTGGAAATTGGATTTTTTTACATCTTCATATTCCCATGTTTTGAATACAGTAATTTCATGCTGTGTCCTTGTGTTATGATTATTGAATGAGTTATGAAGTCTTCTTTTTCTATTTCCTCTTGGCCTGTCACACATCACGTTCTCTCTCTCTCTCTCTCTCTCTCTCTCTCTCTCTCTCTCTCTCTCTCTCTCTCTCTCTCTCTCTCTCTCTCTGATCCAGTGTTGGTAAGTTCTCCATATTAAGTCTTCTTTTTTGTTTATAGGTTTATTTCCCATAAAAAGTATTTCGTGTTTGTCTCCATCACACAATGTGTGTGTGTGTGTGTGTGTGTGTGTGTGTGTGTGTGAAACTTCAATCTTTACTTTTGTTGTTCGAAGCTTCAACAGGCAATAAAAATTTATAAATTAATACTGTTCAACAAACTGGGGTTAATTGTTCAGTGAATGATGAAGGTAATTAAAAATATTTATGTATTGGCCTATGAACATTGACATCAAGCATAATAAGATGTAAAGTAAGATTGGCATTAATGGATGACTGGCTGTGTTGTAGTAACAACAGTAGACTGGGTGTATAATCTTGTACACCATACAATATATTGTTCATCAGAAAATGAGCTAGGCAGTGAATATGTTGTCTTTGTATTCAACAATTAATGTATTGAAAGAAGGGGAGAAAATGGTTTGCATTTCAAATTGGTTCGACACCTTTGCGAACCACGGGAAATGAACCCAAATATCAGAGTGGCGTCTGCGGCCGTTGACGGAGGGTGTGTGATCAGCAGCTCTGTGTTGGTAAGTATTGAATACTTAACTGAGTTATAGCGTGTGATAACAAAGATAGAGTGATGTTACAACTATAGAGCTTACCCGAAAATATCTTAAGAATAAGGTTGTCGATGCACTACTCAGGGCTGGATTTACCAATAGGCTTAGTAGGCCACTGGCCTAGGGCCCCCGAATATCTGGGGCCCCACTGAAACATGCCAATGTTTCTCTAAATTGGGGGACTCACTAATACATTCAGCTTAAGACCCACAAGTAGGTAAATGCTTCCTCCTCTCCACCCCCGACGCTACTTATTGAAAGAAGTGCGTGACCAAGGATGTTAGTGCACTATGTATACTCATCACTGCCCATTCCACCACCAGCTGGCTCCATTCTTATCTCTTATAGGTACTTTTTTCACCATAATGATAATCGGTTACTCTGATTATATACTGTCTATAGAGTAGTTGGCAGAAGGCAAACATGATTATTCCCATAAACATACTTAGATTGGGGATGTGGTATATAATACATTTGTTATGCTCTAGAAGGTTGATTTTAGCTTGTAAGCTTAATAAAAAGGTATTACTATACTTTATGCCATTAATCAGTCGAAGGTTATGGATACCCTCAGCTTGTTGCTCTTACTATTTACAACATTTTCACTGATTACACTACCTGTCGGAAATGAATAATAACACTGCAATACGTCCGTGAATGTGGTACAGTTTTGAACTGTGGGTGGAGTGTATCTCTAAGTCAAAACAAACAAACAAACACTATCAATTGTTTTTAGCACGGGCTTTGGTTTCAAGCATGGGATTGGGTCCTGTTGCTACAAAGGATTATTATATTGTCTATATTTCCTCTGTCCAATGACGTGCCACCATCAATTGCCAGCACCAGCTGCGCCAATCACAGCTTGCTATATGTAATAGTAGACGTGGCACATCTAGAAGCATAGGGCAGGAGACACTTTTCTCCTCAGTTGTATCATTGCTACCGTTGAAGTTACTTGTCAAGGTTGTGAATTGGATTATTGGCAAATAATCGCAAAATTTCATTCAAAAAACGATTTGGTGTACGACTTTCTGAGGGAGCACGGCGTCCTACCAGCAGCTGTTCAGTGTCCCCACTGTATGGCTCCTTGGAGGAATAGTAGAGGATGACCCCACAGCCAGGAACTTCATGCTCTCGTTAAGGTATTGTGAGTTATGAAATTATACTTGGTAAATTTGCAATTCAACCAATAAATAGGTTAGGTTAGGTTACAAGTGTCAGCGGGGGGTGTCCATGGGGGGGCGCAGCCCCCCCCCCCCCTCCCGGTTAGGCTAGGTTAGGGTAAATTAGGTTAGGTTAGGTTACAACAGTGTCAGCGGGGGGGGTCCAGGGGGGGCGCAGCCCCCCCGGTTAGGGTAATTTAGGTTAAATCTGGGGAAATTTCCCAAAATATAGGGAAATTCCCCTAGATTTTTCAAAGGCCATATATCACTCCCATATGCCTCCCCCCCCAAAACCTCCGATTCCCCAGGCTCCCCCAAGCTTGCTGGGGGGGATGGGGGGGGGGTAGAGATATGGAATATTGGCATAAAGTATAAATTTACCAATAAAAAACTTTATTCTATATGGGAAATTATCCAATGTGGTGTAATTTGGTGTAGTATGACTGGTAGTTATGGAGCTAATTTGAGGGATTTTAGGTAGCTCTATGAGTGGCAACACTGATAACGAGCTGCTAAGACGTGTTTAGAGCAGTTCACTAGTTCAGTAGAGTAATTTTGGTCATAGAGAGAAGAGGTGGTTTCGAGTTATTTGGCAAAGATCGACAGGGAGCTCCAATTAGGCTTATTTGTTCCTGGGGGTGAATGAGCGAGCGGAGGTTGGTGACTAGGTCGGCCATTACGGTGAGAAGCGATCTTTTTCTTTATCAATTAATCCGCATGCTATCTTGGCCATTATAGTTATTATAAAGGGAAATTAAGCAATGAATTTATAAAGTTGCATGATGGTAAGGACTAAGGACTTGCCTGTTGACTCTCGCCGGGTGTGGAGTGTGGACATGCCTCGATCGCTCTCCTCCCTCCCTTTCTCCCCCTCATTATGTATAGGTAAATGAATTCACACACATACAAACACTTATTATTAGTAGTTACTGTTTCAGATGTTTTTACTCATTTGCACAAATTTATCATGAGAAATATTTTGAATGGCCACACCACCTGTTTATAATCACAACTCGAGTCTGTCACAGTTGTGTGATCGCCTAACAACACCCTCACACCCACAAGATAATACGTCAAAAACATATGACGCGCCACATAATCACACTGACCCTTCCTTATCACATAATTAATACTTATAGCACATACACTACACTCAATTTTACACAACCCAGAACGCTAACAAGCCTTCCACAACGATTAGGTAGTAACAAGCACTTACATCCATCAATCTTTTTCCCTCGCCGCAGTTCAGTATTACCAACTCCACACTAACAACCAGAGGTGGGCGCGATTCGAAAAAATTGAAGTCCGATTAGCGATTACCGATTCGCCAGCTCGTCAAGTCCGATTCGATTATCCGATTCGGTTGCCAAAAAATGTAAGTCCGATTAGCGATTATCCGATTATCCGATTTCGATTAAAGTTTTTAAAAGCGATTCGATATTTTTAAAAGCGATTCAATGTTTTTAAAGCTATTTTCAATGTTTCTAAAGGGAATTTAATGCTTTTTTGCCCTAGCAGCAGCAGCAGCACTTCCTCTCACGACGACTGGTTCTAAACTGGTGCAGCGCGTCACTTAACCGGTGAGACGCGTACGAAAAACCAGAACTAAACACGTATTATACCAACTTTTTACGTGTAAAATATAACCTTTTTATTATAATTTATATGATTTAATAATTAATCATGATATTTTGCGCATTATATTATAGAGAAAATACTAAAGTGTGAATAGAATAAAGCAAAAAAATATTTACTTGAGAAAAATATAGAAAAATTTATCAAGAAACTGCTATTGTGAAAATACAAAGACGACGTCGACCTGGATTAATCGCAAATCGCTTTAAATTTTCGGCAGTCCGATTGCGATTATCCGATTCGTTTGGCGGGGGTTAGTCCGATTCGATTATCCGATTCGAAAATGCGAGTCCGATTAATCGGATAATCGGACAATCGGACTTCCGAATCCGATTGCCCACCTCTGCTAACAACATTACACACACACACATGAAACACACCATTCTCCTCCTGCTGCTTCTATGTGGTAATACGAGCATTATTATCATTCTTGGTCCCTGCTTGCTTTATAATAAGGTTGTTAGGTTGTTAGATGTGATTCGCGGGTAAAATTTTACATCTTCACCTTAATGGCGTCTGTTTACGAAATAAAATCACATCTGCGTCTCGTCCAGCTCCCTACTTTTGGTCATAAAGAACATTTGAAAGCTTCTATTTTAATGTAACATAACCTAACCTAACCTAACCAAACCTTAATCTGTAATGACAAATAACAGAACCTTGTTCAAACTAAACTAAACTTTACTTTTCGAAGATAAGGTCTCACAGAAAACATTGAATATCTCACAAACTAAGAATTTGCGACGGAAATGTAATTAAGAAAACCTCAGAATGCATCAGGTAATGCAAAAATATAACCCACAAATCTCTAGAGCATTATGGTGAAGATGTAAAATAATACCGATTCGTGTCATAATAGGTCCGAACATGTTGGCTGGTTTCATGTAATCTGTAGTATTGGGTCTTCTAAATAACTTTTTGGTCTGTCTGTCAATAGCATCTCATGGGATGTGGATCTACAGCAGGTGCGGTATTCCTACTTTCTCTTCTTCCTCCTCTAATAATAATGATACTACTACTACTACTACTACTACTACTACTACTACTACTACTACTACTAATAATAATAATAATAATAATAATAATAACGAATATGAGGTGATGGTAATGGTGTGGTATCAGAATCACATGGCACAGCTATCACGAGTCTAGCGCGTGATCCTCCAGACCATGGTGAATGACACACACACATGATGTAGCAGTGCTGGTGTCGGAAATCAAAACAACACTCAGCAACACAATAAGAACACAACATATGCAGGGACCCTAGGGTCTGTTGCTGTTTGTGTTCCGTTCATCAGTGACTACGTGATAATGTTAGGGGCCTTGCCAAATGTATCACTAAACCAGACCAAATACCATACACACTCGCTAATACTATATACTATACTACTATAATACTATACTAATACTATATATACTACAATACTATATAAAATATATAATATTAGCAAGTGTGTATGGTATTTGGTTCACATCCATTCGGTCAGATATCCGTTTGAACAAAAGTCTGTTAACGGTGAAATGTCTGTCACCCATATGTCCATTGGCCATTTGTCCGGCCACGGAGCTAAGGTACCACCCTTACCACTGGTACCTCTGGGTAGTAGTATTTTTTCTCAATACTCTTGTGGAGCTACACTAGTGGCAATATCAACCTTACACCTTGGTTAGAACTCATTGATCATGGTATGAATGCTCACACACAACATTTCACGTTACAACTTAATTTTGCAGCTAATTTCTGATGTACATCAGAATTCTACCTTCTTCTCATGTAGTTCAGTCTTTGTGGAACATTCTGTAGCCAAAAATTTTAAATTCTCCAACATAGGGAGTGAGGGAGGGAGAGACATACTATGCTATTAATGAAAGTGGTAGGATATAGTGAATTACCCAGAGATGGTCTGGTTAGCTATCTAATAAGTACAGCAGGAGAACATAGGCACATAATGAAAAAGTAATTATCTTGTCTTTTGAAAAAGCATGGTATATATTTATTCAAATTATGTAATACATTATTCTATATGAATATAAAAACTGACTCGGACACATCAACTTAAACTTAATGCCCATTTCAGAAATGAATCACGGTACAATATTGCATAACTTATAAGATCTTATATGTCAATCACACATTATTCTCTCTAAAAATCATCCAATGTCACCCACATCAACATTTCTATTATTTCAATGTACATTTAATTACACACTTCTTAAATCATGCTCATCAATATAAATAATTTTACAGAAATTAATGTTATGACAAACCTTACTGCACTAGTACAGAAGCCTTCATGAAACTATTTATGCAATATATTTACTTTCTCAATCTAACCTTATGGAAGCATTTGCAGCTTTTAGATTTCTTGGCTAATTGCATGACTCATTATGTGAGCCTTATATTGTATTAAATTCCTAGGACACTGCATTTTTTTTAATGAGCCAGATCCATTTTTGTCTCATACACACATTATATACACACATGTGCGCACACACACACACTATAAAACTATGACCTAAATAAACCTCTTGCTTTGGCATACACGTACCTTATATAAACAACGTAATATACACACACTCACTAATAAGGTACAAAATACTTAGTGGTAATGTTTTGCTTTATATCCCCTCATACAGGATCTTATACTTTCCCACACATAAATTACTTATGAAAAAAATTTGTCTCATACTATATTCTTCACTCTTGCTTCACTTCCTAATGTATTGGGCAAACTTATGCAGCTGCTCCACCACAGCAGCCACCACTGCATTCACAGAGTCATCAATCAGTCCTTGCATGTAGCTGGCTGCCTCCTCATCACTAAGGTCAAGCCGGAACTTATCCTCTACTTTCCTCACTGTTTTGTCAGGTTCAAGGGCAATATCCGGCACATTGGCATCCACCATGAGAGAGAAGAGGTTGAGTATGAGGTTAGAATGACGCCGCAGCTGGTGGAAGGCAGTATAACACAGCTTGCGGAACTCCAGGTGGAACTCCGAGTGCGCGCCCCCCATGCCCTCCACCATCTCACGGCTCAGTTTCATGGGCGGAGGCAGAGGTTTTGGGTCCCGGCCAAGGATGTACCCGAAGTCGATATGGAAGAGGTTTCCATTGCGTGTGAGAAGCAAGTTGTCGAGATGACGGTCCCCGATCCCCAGCAGGTAGGTGATGACACAGTAGCCAGCACAAGAACGGATGTAAGTGTCCATCACCTCTGGGGCAATGCCATAAGGACCCGTGTCTGAAGGGGCACAGCGCCGGAAGAAGTTTTGGATTCCCCCTTCAGTACGCAGAACCTGAGGGAATTAGCGTTGGGAGTATTAAGGTAAAAGTGTAAAGTGCATTTTGTAGTGTGATGTAAGGTGTATGAGAAAAGTGAACAGAGAAGTGGTTAAATAGAATAGAAATAATCTTCAAGGCATGCTGAGGGTGAGAGAAGTGACAGGATATGTATATTTTTGTGTGAGATTGGATGATTTTGACATAGCAATTTGTAATAAATGTAAAGAATGAAGTGGTGGAGTGCACCACATACGAAAATTGAAATTTATTAATACAATCTGTCACAACTATTACAATGGTGTGCATAAATCTGTACAACAAATTAATTAGATGAGTAACTATAAATAGTAATATACATACGTCTGCTACAGCATGTGACTCAATGAACTGGACGAAGCCATGTTTGCTGCTTGTTGCCAAGACCTTGTAGGGAGTGAGCCTGAGATCAAGATTTTCACGCCTCAGAAGTCTGTCCATCAGAGTGATAATCTGTCATGAAAACAACAAATGTGCAAAGGTAAGTCAGGAGAGTTTTTGGTAATATAGTGGATAAAACTTAACTTAATGAAATGAAAGTTTATGCTACATTCACGGACCTTGACAAAATTAATTAGATAGCAATGGGGGATGTATTGAAAATGTATGGTGTGGTTGTTGAATGGCTTGACCCAAAAGTTTTTATAGGAATGCAAGGATATGTATCAGGATGAATGAAGGAACAAGTGAAGGCTTTGGAATACAGGAAGTATGATGTCCCTGTAGCTTTTCAACTTGCATATAGATTGGTTCTATCTGTGAAGGAATAACTTTAGTTACTGTTAAACTCCCAGTGTTGGGTTCTCCATTTCTTTATTCTATAACTCTTTCATTTCACATCAGCTTCATTACTCAAGTGATTCAGGAGTTTTATATTATTTACTAATTTGAGCGTTTGTTTTTTAGCTCGACCACACGGGTGGGCTGCAGTGCTAGCCAGAACACTGGGGGGGGACTTGAGAGCGCCTTAACATCTTCCATCCTCCATTGGCCTCTCCTTCTGCATCCCCTTCTACTATCTGGGTCGTTACTGGACGTTGAGCCACGTCCATAACGCACCTACTGCTCACTCAGCGGGAGCGAGTACTGTCGAGTGCTTATTCACCCTTGCTTCGGAGCTGGACTCTGACTGCTTGCACCGGTCCGGTCTTTGTAAGGATTTTTTGCAGTAGCTAAACTGAGCAACCAGGGATTTCATTTTGTGCAGGTGGTTGTCTCAATGAGGGTCCCTCTTTTTGTGGCTAGATATATTCACTCCTGAGTAACACATAGGAACACATAGGAAGAACAAACAGCAACAGGCCTACTGGCCCTTACGAGGCTGTTTGTGATAAACTAGACTACACTATCTAATCTGGGGTGAAGGATACAGGATAGTAAGGGTGAGGGATTCTCCCACCAGCCACGACTGGCAGGAGAGGAAGGCCAACCATGTAATATAAGTAAAAATAAATAAATAAATGCGTGGAATTAGATTAGACTAGCCTATTACTACTGTCACTAACACTACTTCCTGGCAAGCGATGTCAGGCCCCTAGCGACGTCCTTCCGAATCGAGATTTTGTAATTACTGTACATTAGAAGGAACTTGCTCAAAGTTTACTATGTTGACGAATAATGTTTTAGTTGCGGATTGGCTTCTAAATATTTGTCCAGTCTATTTTTTAATGTATTAATTGTTTTACTGTCGACGACATTGGCGGGCAGGGAGTTCCAAACGTTAACGATCCGATTGAAAAAGAAATGTTTGGCTTCGTTTGATGTGAATCTTTTACCAGTAATCTTAAAGGTATGACGTCTTCTTGTTATATTTGATCGATCAAAAGTAATGTAATCTTCTGCATTATTGATATTATCAAATCCTTTAATTATCTTGAACATTTCAATTAAATCTCCTCTCATCCTTCGTTTTTCGAGGCTGAATAAGTTTAATTCTTTAAGTCTTTCTTCATAAGGTTTATTTCTCAGCCTTGGAATCATTTTCGTTATTCTACGCTGGACTCTTTCCAGTTTGTCAATGTCCTTTCTGTAATATGGGGACCAGAACTGTACGCAATATTCAAGATGAGGTCGTACTAGTGAATGATGCAGTTTTAATACGACTTTTTCTGATTTATTTTCGAAAGTACGCCCAATAAAGCCGACCAATCTGTTAGCGGTTTTAACTACCTCTGAGCAATGCTGACTGGGTTTTAAATCGTTTGATATTGTGATTCCTAGATCTTTTTCCTTGTTCACTGCAGAAAGTAGTTTTCCATTTATTTGGTACTGAACGTGATCATTATTTCTTCCGATATGTAGTACCTTACATTTATCAACGTTAAATTTCATTTGCCATTTATTGGCCCAAGACGTTAGTCGATCAAGGTCTGATTGTAAGACTTCTCTGTCACTTGTCGAAGTTACTTTACTGGCAATTTTCGTATCGTCAGCGAATTTTGATATTTTGCATGAGATCCCATCATCTATGTCATTAACATATATCAGAAACAAAATAGGGCCAAGTACTGAACCCTGTGGTACGCCACTTTTTACGTTTAACCATTGAGAGGAGACACCGTTTAAGACTACTCTCTGTTTACGTTCAGAGAGCCCTTAAGCCAATTGTAGATGCTACCAGAGATACCGTGAGTCTTTAGTTTGTTAAGCAATCGTTGATGGGGAACTTTATCAAAGGCCTTTTGAAAATCCAGATATATGATATCTACTGCTCTGCTTTCATCATACGTGTCAAAAACATCGTGAAAGAAGTCTAATAAGTTAGTTAGACATGAACGTTTATTACGGAAACCATGTTGTGAGGGTTTAATTATATCGTTGTCTTCAAGGAATTTCACCATATTGTCACGAATGATTGTCTCCATTAATTTACATACTACTGACGTCAGACTGATTGGCCTATAATTTCCGGGTTGTGACTTGTCTCCCTTTTTGAAGATTGGGGTTACATTAGCACGTTTCCAATCTGATGGAACTTTACCAATCCTTAAGGATTTATTGAATATGATTGCAAGCGGTTTACTGATCTGATGCTTGACCTCTTTCAAGATTTTCGGGGAAATTTTATCTGGTCCAGGGGTTTTATTAGTTTTCATCTTATCGATTTTTTGTTCAACGTTATTTTCTACGATGAGTAATTCGTTTAAGAAGTTTTCGGTTCTTCTAGTCTCGAGTGGTTGAAACGATGAACAATCCTCTTCTGTAAATACGGATGCAAAAAAGTTATTTAGGATTGTAGCCATTTCATTTTCGTCGTTTGTGTGATTTCCTTGTCCTTTAGTAAGTGGACCGATATTACAGGTAAGGGCTTTTTTACTCTTAACAAAACTATAAAATTCTTTAGGATTAGATTTACATGATTCCGCTATATATTCTTCAAGATTATTCTTGCTGCGCTTTATTAGTCTCTTAGTTTCGCGACGAACTCTGTCAAACTCAACTTTGTCAACCTGGTTTTTAGTTGATATATACTTATCGTACGCGTGTTTTTTGAGAGAGAGGCTGTTTTTTATCTCATCATTCCACCATTTTGGTTTATTCTTCCTTGCTGAACGTCTGTAACGATACGGTACACATACTCTTAATAGCTTCGTTCAGCTTTGTGGTAAAGGCCTCCCATGACCTATCAATATCTGATTCTGACTCTGACAACAGTTCACTCCAGTCAGTGTCTTCTAAAATTGTCCGCATTCTGGTGAAATTTGCCCTTTGGTAATTTGGTACCCTCTCCTTACTGTCATTTACTTTTATTTCCTTCATTTTTAAGTTGAACGTAATTATCCGATGGTCGCTTGAGCTGAAAACTGGGCCAACATTTACGTTGCTGACTATCTCTTCGCTTGTTGTAAGAATGAGATCAAGGGTATTTAAGTCGCGCGTCGGTTCATGAACGTGTTGATGTAATTCGCTCTCTAATAAATTCGTGTACAGGTCGTGTCCTGCATGTGATCTTAACGGATTTCCCCATCTCGTTACTGGCAAGTTAAAATCGCCCATAATGATTGTTTCACATTGACTAATTGTTTCGGAGATTGATTCGAAAAGCAAACGGTCAATTTCAGCGGGTCTTCCTGGTGGTCTGTAAATCAATCCAAGTATTTTTCTGCTCGAGTTACTCTTTAATTCGATGAAAACTGTGTCCACTCCGTTGATGGGTTCTGTTTTAAGGGAGATCGGATGGAGCGAGCTGTGAATATATAGGATTACACCACCGCCGATTTTGTTTTCTCTTTCACAGCTAAAAATTGTATAACCGGATAACTGAAATTCTGCAATGTAATCTCTGTTCGACGTGTCTAACCATGATTCTGTGACTCCTATGATATGGTACTGATCCATTGCGGCGAGAGCTTCAAGATCAGTGAATTTATTTCTGATGCTGCGAGCATTTACATAACAAACTTTAATATTCGGATCAGTAGCGTCATTAGTATTAGGATCAGTGGTGACGTTAGTAATTGGATCAGCTGTGACATTATTATTTGGCTCAGTGGTGGCATTACACGGAGAAACTATGATGTCGTTGCTGCTCTCGTCCGCTCGGCGTGTTTTGACCTATAAAGAAAAACTTTATCACTGAAAAGTCTGCCCAAGCGAGCATGCCCAACACTGTTCAGGTGCAGTCCGTCGTCCTGGAAAAGAAGTGGGTTATTGTAAAAGTCATCCCACAGGTTTAGGAAGTCAACACCTTCCTGTGAACAGAGGGATTCGAGTCTGTGGTTGATGGTGAGCGCCTTGCCGTAGAACCTCGGTTCAGCATCTATCTTGGTTAGAATGCCTGAAATAACAATGTTATTAGACTTTGTCCTGTACTGGCGGATCATCTTCCTGTACTTTTCAAGCAACTCCTCGGGTCTTGTGGATGACACATCATTTGTTCCTACGTGGATGATAAAAAGAGTGTTATTGTCTGCGTCGCTGGTGACCTCTCCGCATACATCTGTTATATCGTCAAGCCTGGCTCCTAGAATACAGTAACGCTTTCTGTTATTTGGAGCGCGTCCACTGAACTCAATCAGCTGCCCATGTAGGATGGAGTCACCCACCAACCTTGTCTCTCCTGTTTCCTCTTGTGTCGATCCGATCACCTGGAATTTGTTAAAAGACTTTTGTGTTAGTGGTTTTCTAGGGATTCTAGGAGCACCCCTAGGGTAGGGGGAGGTGGAGGAGGAGGAGGAGGAGGAGGAGGAGGAGGAGGAGGAAAAGGAGGAGGAGGAGGAGGAGGAGGAGGAGGTGGAGGAGGAGGAGGCTGGGAGCCTTGTCCCTCCAATTCCTTCCTGAGACGTGCTGAGTACCTGGTATCTGTTAGATATTTTCGTAGTTAGAGGTTCCCTAGGACATATAGTAGGGCGCCCCCTGGAAACTCTCCAAGAATACGAGTCCTGGGAGGAGGAGGAGGAGGAGGAGGAGGAGGAGGAGGAGGAGGAGGAGGAGGAGGAGGAGGAGGGGCGGAGGAAGAGGTGGAGGAGGAGGAAACGGAGGTGGTGGAGGAGGAGGAAGAGGAAGAGGAGGAGGAGGAAGAGGAGGAGGAAGAGGAGGAGGAGGAGGAGGAGGAGGAGGAGGAGGAGGAGGAGGAGGAGGAGGAGGAGGAGGAGGAGGCGGAGGAGGCGGAGGAAGAGGAAGAGGGAGAGGGAGAGGAAGAGGGAGAGGGAGAGGAAGAGGAAGAGGAAGAGGAGGAGGAGGAGGAGGAGGAGGAGGAGGAGGAAGGAGGAAGGAGGAAGGAGTGGGGGCGGAGGAGGAGGAAGAGGAGGTGGAGGAGGAGGCGGTGGAGGAGGAGGCGGTGGGGGAGGAGGCGGTGGGGGAGGAGGCGGAGGAGGAGGAGGAGGAGGAGGAGGAGGCGGAGGAGGAGGCGGAGGCGGAGGCGGAGGCGGAGGCGGAGGCGGAGGCAGAGGAGGAGAAGGAGGAGGGGGGGGAGGAGGAGGAAGGAGGGGCAGAGGAGGAGGAAGGAGGGGCAGAGGAGGAGGAAGGAGGGGCAGAGGAGGAGGAAGGAGGGGTAGAAGATGGGGGGGAGGAAGAGGAGGAGGAAGCTGGAGGACTGTCGGAGGTGGTGGTGGAGGGGTAAGAGGAGGAGGTGAAGGCGAGGGAGGAGGTGGCGGTGGGTGAGGAGAGGGAGGGGGAGGAGATGGAAGAGGAGAGGGTAGGAGGGAGATTAGCAGTGACGAACTCCCGCAACGCAGCGAGCTCCCGTTCCTGTAAACAGAGTCTACAAATTGTAGACTGTCGGAAAAATTTATTAACAAATTTTTGTAAACAACATTCACACGATTTCATTGTAGACGGCATTCTGAAAGGCCGAGAAGCTTTTTTTTTTTAATAACTTAAGACAAAAATTAAGGTATGCGATGAGCGTGGCTGGGTGTCAGCCGCGGGCAGGCTGTCCCCAGGGAATTCCTTGTGGCTGGCCGGGAGGGGACAACAAGTAGGCCTATTTTAGTCTAGACAAGGAAAAAAGCGGAAACACAACTTAACACAAGTATAATCACAGGCAAAATAAGTACAGTATAAATGAGTACAGATATACAATACAAAATAAATACAATATGTAGCACTGGTGTTTATATGAAAGACAATATGGTATGTGATCACTATGGATGTGAAGGGCTGTGTGATTTGTTTGTTTGACTGATACGAAAAATATTTAATTACGAAAGGTGTGTATGCTTTGTGTAATGCAAAGATACACTTATCGCAACGAAGAAAAATGAATGCAGCGCGTGGGACGAGTAGATGTGTCACCAATACACCACGTGTAGTTTTAGCACACGAGCGAGGTCAGGTCTAGCCTAGACGAAGTCACGGGCTCACAGTACCTAGCAGGAGAGGGAATACCTGGTCACAAAAAGAAGGACCCTTGTCGAGACAACCACCTGCACCTCTGAGCGACTGTCCCTCACAGTGATAAAGGCTTTTCTATCTGCAGTGGCGTAATTAGGAGAGAGAGAATTATAAGTCACGGGAGGACTCTCTCTCTCTCTCTCTCTCTCCCTTCTCCTTCTCCTTCTCTTTCTCTTTCTCTTTCTCTTCTCTCTCTCTTTCTCTTCTCTCTCTTTCTCTTCTCTCTCTCTTCCTCTTTCTCTTCTCTTCTCTTCTCTCCTCCCCCTCTCTCTCTCTCTCTCTCTCTCTCTCTCTCTCCCCTCCCCCTCTCCATTCACTCTCTTGTCTTGAGCAACATAAATTATGGAATAAAAATATGGGGCGCCACTTATACAACTTATCTAAACCACGTGCAAAAGCTGCAAAACTTTGCTGCCAAACTAGCCCTGGGTGGCGAAGCAAAGCGTGATCACGCCACACCGTTCTTAAGACAGCTTGGGTGGCTCAAAATAGATAATAAGTATAAATATGAGCTTGGGTTAATGATTTATAACATTATCAAAGGCAACACTCCTAATTACTTAATGTCTTTGCCAACAGTAAGAGATATACGTCCTCTTCCTAC
>JAXIVD010007078.1:0-21469 GCA_036785275.1 Cancer borealis
GGGGGGGGTGAGGGGGGTTGGGGTTGGGGTGTGGATGGTGGGGGTGAGGGAAAGCAAGATGGATACCCGCTGTTTCCAGTCTGCTTTCATGCTCCTCACTTGCCTTGTCCTGCTCTTCTATTTAATGGTCTCCCCCCGCCTCCCTTCCAGTCTTCCTCCCTCCCTCCATGCCTCTCTCCATCCCACACACCAACGGAGCGTATGAAAGTACACGCACACGCACACGCACACACACACGCATACACACACACACACACACACCACACACACACACACAACACACACACGCACACACACACACACACACACACACACACACACACACACACACACACACACACACACACACACACACACACACACACACACACACACACACACACACACACTAGAAGTCATTTTTATTTCCCCCCTTGATTTATAATGTACGTAAATCTTTTGTGTGAGTATATGTGTATGTATATATTAGGTATGTACGTACGCTTGTATCGTAATTCTTCTTCCATAAAAATAGTAATAAAAATAAAACTTCCATTCTAAGCTTCCCTACATCAAGATTACACTCTGATATCAACTCCTCCTCCTCCTCCTCCTCCTCCTCCTCCTCCTCCTCCTCCTCTCCCTTTGTTTCATTCTACTTTGTCATTCCGTTCATGTGTTCGCTTTCTCTTCCTCTCCATTTTCCGCTCTTTGCTTTCCTATTTATTCATCAACTGCCTTTTTCGGTGTTGTGTTTTACGTTCATCTTTGTTCCATTCCGTTCCTATCTCCTTTAATTCATTCATCCTTCCTTCATTCCAACTGTGTTTCGTACTTTTTTTTCATTTCGTTGACTTTTCCACTACCCTTCGTTACTCTCTCTCTCTCTCTCCTTCCTTTCTTCCCTAACACTTAATCCTACCATCCTTCTATCCCTGTTTATCTTACCTTACATCCTTCTTTATTCCCTTATCCTTCCCTACCTCCATCTACCCCACTACAGCACTCTTCCAACGGGCAATCCTAATGTCTGGGTCCGCGTTAAGTCCCTGGGCGGAGGTACAAGATCCCCTTTCCGTCACTGCACGTCTGGCTAAGCTTCTCAACTGCTCTCTACCCTCGAGTCTCAGCGATAGACACCCGGAGACTATGATCTGCCTAAGGAATGTGTCAGCGAGTAGGTTGGCGTCCCTTGACTTGCCTGAGTACAAGTTTACATCACTCTTCGGACCCAGTGTGGATAACGTGGTGGTGACGCAAGATTTCAAGACCAGGATGAGTAGGGTGAGTGTTGTGTTGTGTTGTTACGTTGTGTTGTGTTGTGTTGTGTATGGGATAAATGTGTTTTCTTATCGTATTTCTTTATGGTATTTTGTACTTATAAGCTTCTCTATTGCATCCTTTTTATAACTAGTACTCATATTTTTGTATATTAATTACTGCGATTACTATTTTGTGTGTGTATGTATTTGGAAATGACTTTTTTGTGTATTCTTGAGGGGAAAAAGGCGAAAATAAAGCGGAATCCTAATGAACATCCATCATGAAAATTACGAAATGCAGGAAATCTTTACAAATCCACGAGTGAGCGAGTATGTGAGTGAATGATGGCGGGGATCGAAGGCCACTCAACTTAATCTCTGGCTAGGACCATACCTATTCAACCACTACAACCACCTAATCACATCTCTCTCTCTCTCTCTCTCTCTCTCTCTCTCTCTCTCTCTCTCTCTCTCTCTCTCTCTCTCTCTCTCTCTCTCTCTCTCTCTCTCTCTCTCTCTCTCTCTCTCTCTCTCTCTCTCTCTCTCTCTCTCTCTCGAACCGCTGCCGCCACAAAGCACGTCAGACCCAAGTGAACGAAACGGTTTGCAATGAAAAGAAATTAACTGCCCTGACGCCCCATTAAAGCTCACCTTGTCCTCCTAATTCACTGCAGATTATTCATTGCAACCCATTCACCCGGGAGAGAGAAAGAGAAAGAGAGAAAGAGAAGAGAGAGAGAGAGAGAGAGAGAGAGAGAGAGAGAGAGAGAGAGAGAGAGAGAGAGAGAGAGAGAGAGAGAGAGAGAGAGAGAGAGAGAGAGAGAGAGAGAGAGAGAGAGAGAGAGAGAAGAGAGATCAAAACAACTCTATCATTGTTTCAAGCTCCTTACGTCAGAGCAAAGCATGAAGAAGAACGTAACAAACAAAGGTTTCGATGCTTCACTTGTTGCTTCATGAACCTGAACTATGAAACTCGAGACGGTGATCTGAAACAAAGCACCAAACACACACACACACAAACACACACGCACACACACACACGTTTCAAGGTGTTTCAAAGGTGTTTAATTAGTATTCTACGTAACACCTGGTCCAGAGGAGATGATTTAATCAGTTTTAGTTTACCTGCGTGACTTAAAAGGTAATTAGAATATGAATGAACACAGGTACAAAGTGGTAATTAGTGATGTTAGTTTCTTTCATAATAGTACTTTTCTTTTGATGTAAAATATGTCGTGATTAGAATTCTTACGATGATTAAGAAACAAACAAACATATACAGCAGCGTTGGCCATTTTAATTAATACAACACAATCATTAAATTCATACAAGTGACTAGTTATTCATATCTTACGATTTATTCTTGTATTATTTATCATCATTTCCCTTCGTTATTTATCTCATCATTATCATTTATACTTGGATGCCTTTCTTTTCCCTTTCGTTTGAGCTCGTGGTATTAGCATAAATTTACACAACTTTGCTTTCTTTTCTTGTGTGGGTCAGGTGTTTGCACGCTCCCACCCCCCTCTGGAGCCTCACCTGTGCCACACTAATTACCTGGCCTAATACTGGACACCTAAATACTTAATGAGGGTAATCGCCCCCCGTAACAAGCTCCCAAAACGCAACATAATCAAGGAAAATTTTCGATTGAAGGATGGCATTCAAAACGTTTTCACATATTTATTTTGAATTTACGTATAAGTTACACGACAGATACTTTGTCAACATTGTAAATAGGATTCTGGCATCTATATTTACCTGTGGTGTGGTGTTGAAGAGGAGGAGGAAGAGGAGGAAGAGGAGGAGGAAGAGGAGGTGGCAGGGACATAGATGTATAGGAGATTGAAGATGAGGTTTTAATAGAGGGAAGGAAGACCTGGGATGGAGAGATGATGAAAAAAGGTAGTGATAGAGAGGAGGAGGAGGAGGAGGAAAATTGTGATAGTGTGGAGGAAATAACTAAGCCATGATTCTCTTCTTTTGTCTTTTTTTTTTTTTTTTGTGTGTGTGTGTGTGTGTGTGTGTGTGTGTGTGTGTGTGTGTGTGTGTGTGTGTGTGTGTGTGTGTGTGTGTGTGTGTGTGTGTGTGTGTGTGTGTGTGTGTGTGTGTGTGTGTGTGTGTGTGTGTGTGTGTGTGTGTGTGTGTGTGTGTGTGTGTGTGTGTGTGTGTGTGTGTGTGTGTGTGTGTGTGTGTGTGTGTGTGTGTGTGTGTGTGTGTGTGTGTGTGTGTGTGTGTGTGTGTGTGTGTGTGTGTGTGTGTGTGTGTGTGTGTGTGTGTGTGTGTGTGTGTGTGTGTGTGTGTGTGTGTGTGTGTGTGTGTGTGTGTGTGTGTGTGTGTGTGTGTGTGTGTGTGTGTGTGTGTGTGTGTGTGTGTGTGTGTGTGTGTGTGTGTGTGTGTGTGTGTGTGTGTGTGTGTGTGTGTGTGTGTGTGTGTGTGTGTGTGTGTGTGTGTGTGTGTGTGTGTGTGTGTGTGTGTGTGTGTGTGTGTGTGTGTGTGTGTGTGTGTGTGTGTGTGTGTGTGTGTGTGTGTGTGTGTGTGTGTGTGTGTGTGTGTGTGTGTGTGTGTGTGTGTGTGTGTGTGTGTGTGTGTGTGTGTGTGTGTGTGTGTGTGATTGTCTTGGAAGTTTTCAGCTTGTCCTGTCTTGCCTTGGCACATCTTGTTAAGGAGTTGTTGTTGTTGTGTATTGTTCAGACATCTGTCATTACTTTTCCCTGTTTCCCCTTCTTTCCCTTGTTTCCCCTTCTCTCTTTCCTCTTCTAGTGTCCAAATTGTTCTCTTGATCCCGTGAGCTGATCAATCCATCCATGTGATCACTAGTAGAGAGAACCATTAACCATTCTTCCTGTCCTTCATACCACGTTAACGACCTCAAACAACAAAGAGATGTAGCGAAAATCCTTCAACTTTCCTTCCATCCTTCCATCTTTCCTTGTCTTGAATAGAATCTTTCTCATCCTTAGATCTTAACGTATCCTTTTCCTCCTTCGTCTGGCTGCCTCCTCTATTTTTCTCTCTCTACCTCATAATCCTTAATCATTTCTATTTAATTTGCCTCCCAGTTATCAATATTTTCCTGTTTATTTCGTTTATCATATCTTTCTGTCTCTCTTTCTCAACGTGTTAATTTACTTTCACTCTCTTCCTTCTCTTCCTCCTCCTCCTTCTTCTTCAGCATTCTGTAACCCAATTTCCTGGACCTTGTTCCTTCAATTTATTTAAGAAATCTCTTGGCTCTCTCGCTATGCTCTTTTCCCCTCACTAGCCATCAGCACCACGCACACACGCACGCACACACTGCCCTCCTATCCCCTTCCTCACCACATTGCGTGCGAAATTTACCTTCCCCTCATCTTCCCCTCACCTACAGCTTCGTCAGTCTCTTACCATGCTCTCCCCTCTTCCTCCACCCTCCTCATCCCCTCACTTATGCATTATCTCCCCTTTCTTTCATGACTTAGTCCTTAATTACGTTATTCTCATCTTCCCTTCCATTCTTAACTCGTTTATTGCAAATTCCATTCATTCCCTTCCTTTTTTTCCCTCCTTTCCTCTTCCCTTAGTCCTTTTCTTTATCTCTTCCCTCATAATCATCTTCTCTTCTAAGTAACTCAACACACACTTCATATGCTCTCTCCCTTTCCCTCTAACAAGACCCTGCAACCCTTTCTCCAGGTGTTAGAGAAGCGAGGTCTTAGTGTGATGTTTGGCGTGACTGAGGCTGACGGTTTCCCTCAACTAAACCGAGAGCAGGTGAAGCAAGGACTGGACGTGGCAGCGAGGAACCGTCTGTTTAGAACGTACGTGAGAAATGTCTACCACCACCACCTGCAGGAGATCTACTTGGCCATCACGAAGGAATACACGGACTGGGGCAACCCTGCTCAGCATCCTTATGTGGTGAGTCAAGAGGGAGAGGAAGGTGTGGAGGAAAATTAGGAAGTCGGGGAAGGAAGATGGGGAGGAAAATGGTGAAAGAAGATGAGGATAATAATGAGGAAGTTGAGGGAGGAAAATGGGGAGGAAAAAGGGGAAGGAAAATGGAAAAAAGAAGATGAGGAGGATAATAATGAGGAAGTTGAGTGGAGGAAGATGGAAAAAGAAGATAAAGAGGAAGTAAGAGAAGAAAAAAAGATAAGGAGAGAAAATATGTAAAAAATATGTTATCGTATCTTCAACAACCATTTTCATCACTAACACTTTTCCTGTTGTTGTTTTCATACATTAGGCCTATTGCCCTTACGTCAACCTGTTTCCTGTTTAGTATCCACATGATTAAAGAAAATGGAAAGGGGTAGCAGGTGTTGAAGGAGTAGGTGTGAAAGGAATAACAGGTGTGAAAGGGGTAGCAGGTGTGAAAGGAATAGCAGGTGTGAAAGGAGTAGCAGGTGTGGAAGGGGTAGCAGGTGTGAAAGGAGTAGCAGGTATGGAACGGGTAGCAGGTGTGGAAGGAGTAGCAGGTGTGGAACAGGTAGCAGGTGTGGAAGGGGTAGCAGGTGTGGAAGGGTGGCAGGTGTGGAAGGGGTGGCAGGTGTGGAAGGAGTGACAGCAGAAAGGCAGGTGATGATTGATTGCTATAGGATGAGGTGTGTTGATCAGCCAGAGATGGGAGGAAGAGAAGGAGGAGGAGGAGGAGGAGGAGGAGGAGGAGGAGGAGGAGGAGGAGGAGGAGGATAGGTAGCTGGAAGGAGGAAAAGAGGAACGGACACAATCAAGGAAGAGGTGAAGGAGAAACATGAGACAATAGGTTAGGTTAGGTTAGGTTAGGTTTATAGATTCTTACAGGTAATATCTAATCCAGGTGAGGAACTTGGCTGTGGAGGCAATTAGTGACGGTTCCTACCTGGCCCCTCTCATGGATTTTGGGGAGATGGTGAGCACACAAGCGCCCACCTACATGTACGTTTACAGCCACGCTAACCACCACCACGACAAGGACAAAAAGGTAAGTCGGGTCAAAACAGGTTCAAATTCTATGTTTTGTTTATATCGTGTTATTATTTCGTTTATGATTCTATAGTTTTGTGTTATATCATTTATTGTATGAGTATAAGACTGTTAGGAAGTTATTTATCTTATTTTAATTTTTTTTTGTATTATTAATATGTATTGTTAAAGTATAGAGTTAATGGATTGGTGACACTGTATCAGAATGGTGTTACTGTAACTGTATTGCTACTGAATCCGTTACAGCTGATTCACTGTCTAATTATCTTGCTGGGCTGTAACTTGGAACTGAGTGTGTCTAGGGATCTCTATAACTAGTGTGTGTGTGTGTGTGTGTGTGTGTGTGTGTGTGTGTGTGTGTGTGTGTGTGTGTGTGCGTGTGCGTGTGTGTGTGTGTGTGTGTGTGTGTGTGTGTGTGTGTGTGTGTGTGTGTGTGTGTATCTTATCTAAATAACATTACCTAAACACCCCCTTCAGCCAAATTACTTTAAGACAAAATCCAACACTGATTACAAGGGTGAACTTTTATAAACACACACAAAAAAAATAACGTAAAAATTAACTAGAGGAATAAAAATAATTACCGCCATAATGTTATACTGAATAGAAAAATCTCTGCTCGGGATTTAGCTGTGTATATCCTGCTCCATCCTTCCTCCTTTAGCTAATGAGTCTATAATTACCGTTGTAGTAATTAGGTGGGGTGAGAGAGAGAGAGAGAGAGAGAGAGAGAGAGAGAGAGAGAGAGAGAGAGAGAGAGAGAGAGAGAGAGAGAGAGAGAGAGAGAGAGAGAGAGAGAGAGAGAGAGAGAGAGAGAGAGAGAGAGAGAGAGAGAGAGAGAGAGAGAGAGAGATTATATTGCCACTGCACTATAATATTTCTGGTACACAACTCTTGATATAGATAAACATACACACATAGGAGATATATATATAGATAGATAGATATAGATAGATAGATAGATAAACGCTTTGCTAGAGGCTTCCCAGAACACTTGCAGCGCCTAGGATACCGTTGAATGACCTTGAAGTTCTCTCAAGACCCGCTTGTTGCTATTTCATAATACAGAAATTTGCATTACAACAATAGTCTAATTATATGACTTAGCGATCATTATTAATACCTTATCTTTTCTTCTCTTCTTTTTTTTCCTTTTCTCTTCTCTTCTCTTCTCTTTTCTTTCCATTTCTTCACTTCACTTTACTTCTCTTTTCTCTTTTTTGTCTTGTCTTGTCTTGTCTTCTTTTCTCTTCTCTTCTCATCTTCACTTCCCTTCTTCTCTTCTTTTCTCTTTTCTTCACTTCTCTTCTTCTCTTCACTTCCCCTCTTCTCTTTTTTTCTCTCCTCTTCCCTTCTCTTCTCTTCCCTTCTCTTCTTTTCTCTTCTCTCCTTGCAGCCGTTTGGAAGTGTATTCGCATCCGAGATTCCACTACTGTTCGGAGCTCCGTTTATGGATGATCCGGGGCACTGGAGGGATAACTTTTCCAAACCGGACTCCCACGTGTCGGAAATGCTCATGAGGTACTGGACTAACTTCGCTAAATCCGGGTAAGTCTCGATCCTTTATTGATGGGAAGTTTTAGTACTGGGTCTAACTTTTTTCTATTGATTTATTTTCTTTATTTAATTATATCTATGTATTATTTATTTATTTGTATATTTATGTATCGAGGTTGTATATACTTTCTAGAGAAGTTATGTTATGTCATGCTATGTTATGTTATGCTGTCTCTCTCTCTCTTCCTCTCTTTCTTTTTTTCTCTCTCTCTAACCTGTACCACCTACCCATTTCTACCACCAATTAACACCCCAACATACCACAGGAAAACTAGTCAAGTAAGATTATCTCATCCCTTCTTCTTCTCTCTCCTCAGTGACCCCAACCTTCCCGAGGACATGAAACCCATCTACTCGTACAAGGAGAGAGGCTCAAGGCAGAAGAACGTGTCGTGGGAACAGTACGAGACGATATACGAAAAGTTTCTCGACATAAGTAAGTGTTTGTGTGGTGGTGGTGGGAGGGTGTTGGTGTGTGTGTGGAGGGGGAGGGTCTGTGTGTGTGTGTGTGTGTGTGTGTGTGTGTGTGTGTGTGTGTGTGTGTGTGTGTGTGTGTGTGTGTGTGTGTGTGTGTGTGTGTGTGTGTGTGTGTGTGTGTGTGTGTGTGTGTGTGTGTGTGTGTGTGTGTGTGTGTGTGTGTGTGTGTGTGTGTGTGTGTGTGTGTGTGTGTGTGTGTGTGTAAAGATGACCCACCATTGAAGTATATGTGAAAGGTCAAAACAATATTACTCTCTCTCTCTCTCTCTCTCTCTCTCTCTCTCTCTCTCTCTCTCTCTCTCTTTCTCTTTCTCTTTCTCTCTCTCTCTCTCTCTCTCTCTCTCTCTCTCTCTCTCTCTCTCTCTCTCTCTCTCTCTCTCTCTCTCTCTCAATCGTGGTGGGTTAACTATGAGCCTCCAGAAGTGACCTCATCTGACCTGACCTTGCCATAATTATTTAACCTTGCCTGACCTCATCTCTGACCTGACCAGCAACATCAGAAAAATGATTGTGAAGAAATTTAAACTAGGTCAACATGAGACACCTTCACACACGCACACACACACACACACACATACACACACACACACACACACACACACACACACACACACACACACACACACACACACACACACACACACACACACACACACACACACACACACACACACATTCAACATTGCATCACCACCACCACTTGAAAAAACAAAACAAGAGCGATGAATACATGAATAGATGACATTAATAAGACAAAAAAACAAAAAACAAACACATAATATTTCACCAACATCACCATTGACATCAAACGCGAACAATAAACACAATTAACATCAACATTACGTACACTTTATTACCCTACCACCACCACCACCACCACCACCACGTCCTCTTTCTCTCCCTCCATCACCACCACCATAACCTTTCTAATCTCTCTACTTCACTGCTACCACCACCATGTCCTCTTCCTCTTCCTCTTCTACCTCAATCATCATGTCCTTTCTATCATTATCATCATATTTTCTTTCTTGCTCTTCCTTTTGTTTCTACCACGAGTATTATCTCTATATCCTTTCTATTCCTCTTCTTCCTTTTCCTCCCCATCACCATCCTTCTCTTTTCCTTAATTATTTTCCTTATTATGCATCACCACCACCACCACCACCATCACCACCTCCTTCATCGCCTTCTACAGGTTACCGTCCGCGCCTCAAGGATCACTACAGAGCCCACAAGGTCGCCCTCTGGAACTGGCTTATCCCTGAGTTGGAGGAGGCCGGCGCCAAGTACCCTGACTCTGACGCCGAGGCCTGGCACTCCTCTGAGGATGCCAAGCACTTCATTGGCCCCGTCAGACCCTTAGACCCATTCAGGTAAATCACTTCTCTTATCTTGTTGATTGATTTAACTTTTACATACAAATTATTAGTTCATTTAACATTTTTTCTTGATTTCTTTGTTTATTAATGTTTTCTATGATTTGTAAAGTTAATATAATTGTTTTCTGATATATTTGGAATGTTTTTTTATAATGTTTTGTTTCTTATTATGGAAAAAACTCAAAAATGAGAAATCATTTTGACGTAACATTTTTAGTTTGCATCAGCATTATATAGAATAAAAAGAAGATAATGCACGTTTCATCTTCAAAATAATTCAAATAAATGTAAAAAAAAAAAAACATCGGTGCCAAACAGAGAAAAATAAGAATCTATGAAAAATAACCGAAATTACACGTACAAAATGATTATCTTATTTAATATTTTGTTCCTGATTTCATTTTTTTTTTTTATCAATGTTCTCTATGGTTTCTAAAATAACTATAATGGTTTCCTCTCGTTTATCACCATCCGCGAACAAGGGAAACCAGACTTACTTTTCCTCACCCTTTTTTTCATCTCACCCAAACGGAGACAAGCCACTACACACTAAATACAATTAGAAACAAACTGAAAACTATTGCTGTCACCAAAAAAAGAACACACCGCCTCACGAGCTTCTTAATTTAACACCTACGCAGCACCGCCACAACACGCTAACCTAAATGAATGGCGGATAAAAGAATGGAACAAAAAGTGATATGATGTTCAGGCGATGCATTACACTCCCTTCAGAAGCGTATTTTGTCTTTTTATTTTCTGGTCGTGTATTCTGATGATTTTGTAAATTTTCTTCCTCTCTCCAACGAACTTTTAAAACTGTTTTCAAGGAACGCATCAAGGTTTTTTTTTCCTGAATTCTCGAGAGTATTTTAGGTGTGAGTAAAGTTCTATTTTTCATTTCGTTTTGTTCTTAATATTTTTTTTTTGTTATAACCCCAACGTGTTCCTTCCCATGATGCAAATAAAACAACTCAGAAAAGTGTGTCGCTCTTTTTTCCGTGAGTTTACCATCGTTCCTGACGTGTTCCAAACAAAAAGAATTGTGAGGAAAGGAAAAAATATCACGAAACTCAACGCAAAACTGACTATATTGTACCGCTTAGCGAAGAGTTTGTGCGGAGTGGTTGTGGGCCTTGTACACACACGGAGCGTTCACCTCCTCCCTCAACTTTACCACTTGGCGTGATGGAGTATCGTTCAGGGGAGGGAGGAAGGGAGGGAGGGAGGGATTGAAGACGGTGGTGTTAAACTTAGAGAAACAAAGTTTGCGATAATTATGAAAGTTCATGAAGAAGCGTGTGAAATGCGTCTTAACCTGCGCTAACGAGGAGACCATCTTCACCTTCACCTCCATCTTCACCTTCACCTCCATCTTCACCTTCACCTCCATCTTCACCTTCACCTTCACCTCCATCTTCACCTTCACCTTCACCTTCACCTTCACCTCCATCTTCACCTTCACCTTCACCTCCATCTTCACCTTCACCTTCACCTCCATCTTCACCTTCACCTTCACCTCCATCTTCACCTTCACCTTCACCTTCATCTCTCACCTTCACCTTCACCTCCATCTTCACCTTCACCTCCATCTTCACCTTCACCTTCACCCCCATCTTCACCTGCACCTTCACCTCCATCTTCACCTGCACCTTCACCTTCATCTTCACCTCCATCTTCACCTTCACCTTCACCTTCACCTTCACCTTCACCTTCACCTCCATCTTCACCTGCACCTTCATCTCCATCTTCACCTTCACCTTCACCTTCACCTTCACCTCCATCTTCACCTTCACCTCCATCTTCACCTCCATCTTCACTTTCACCTTCACGCTACAAAACACCTTCCTCACATCTTTTCACGATATATTCCTCCTTGAAGAATAATGTAGTTTATAAGGAGTGTGAGCACCTGTCTTTACTCTTCCTTCACTACCTGACGTGCTTCCATGCTCCTCCTCCCCCCCCCTCACCCGGCCATCCTTCACATGATAAGTCTCGATGCACCACACTTGAAAACTTCCTCAAAAGTAGTTTCTTGCCTAACTTTCACCCGAGTTCCTCGTTTTCTAACCACTTCTTGGAGGGAGTATTTCCTGTCCAGGATTTCTTCCTTCCCGCTGGCACGAGTTCGCGGGTCATCGTGATAACATTCATGATATAATGACAACTTGGCTGACATAATAGTGTTGTTGATGTCATGATGAGGGTTTAGTTTTGCTCCTGATCATGTTAGTGTACTTGATACCGTGACAGTGTAATTTTTCATCACAGTATTGTTATGATCTATTGTTAGAGTGACACACAAACACTTTACTGTGTAGGTATATACGTAGCAGTTACACATTTTTATGTGCTTGAATCAACGCATTCTTTGATTTTGTAATTACCTTTTAAACATCAGGATCTTTAAAGGTATACGAGTGTTAGTGACTGCCTTGGTGACACTATTAATTGTTGATTGTTTCGTGACCTCAGGTTCCTGCACACCACCCCGGCCTCCGTCACCTCCGAGCCTCCGGCCCTCCCCACGCCCAGCGATGAATACTTACCGCCCAACGTCAGCGCCGCCCACGGGGGTGCTCCTAGGCCGGTCAACAGGTCCTCCGAGGCGATCAAGGGGGCGCCTGGGGGTCAGTTTTTGGACTACACCACGGCACTCACCCTCACCGTGGCCATCGGACTCTCCCTGCTGGTGCTCAACGCCATCCTGTTCGCGGCACTCATCTACAAGCGGGACAGGAACTCACTGGGACCCAAGATCAAGTACGACAGCGCCTCCGCCCAGCCGCTCTGCACCGTGGACAGCGGGATCCGCTCCGTGTCCACCCACGAGGCACTCGCTTCCCCGGTGAAGGAAGGGAAGCAGGCGTGTGGCGTTGACCTGCAGTGTACAGAGTTGCACACCTTCCCTACGCCCCCTGACATCGGTGATCGCAACACGGAGGTCACTTTCCACACCAGCAACTCCATGCACTCCATCCTCTCGCAGCCCACCAGTCAGTTCATTCCACCGCCGCCACTCCTCGCCACCACGCCGCCCACCCCGCCCATCTCCGCCCAGCTCACCGACGGGATGGAGGGCGGGGCGTGTTCCGGCGGCCGCTGCTACCCAGACGACGCCAACGGACAGTACCAGGACATCAACCCCAATGGCCAATTCCCTCCTGACGTAGGACAGTATCCTTCCGACATCACCACCACCCACTTCCCCGAGCAGTATAGAGGCAATGGTGGCGGCGGCGGTGGTGGTGGTGGTGGTGGTGGTGGAGGGAGTGGTGGAAGCAGTCAGTGCACGGACCCAAGCATATCCGTTTATCCCACCACGTCGGCGTCGCAGTGCACGCAATACTGCCACCACTACCCGCCCAGCCAATACTCTTCCTCCACTGACCAGTACTCAATATCGGGAAGCCAATTCTCCAGTCCGGGGGCGCCATGTTCCACGTCGGCGTGTCAGTTTTCAGAGGCAGGCGTGTCGTGTCTGCCTCAGCCGCCCTACACCGACGAGGTGGCGGTGCAGCCGGAGGTGGTGGTGGCCAGCAGCGGAAGGGAACAGCGAATCAACAGGAGCGCGACGCTACAACGCGGCTCATCCATCAGGAAGCCGCAGCCGCCCCCACGAGGCTCCACACTGCCCTCTTACGCCACACTACCGCGCCAGAGTTCCAAGGAGTCGCTCTCCCACATCAACGCCTGAACGGCCGCACCAGGCACCACGCACCACGCACGTCACCACGGAACAGTGACTCTTAACGCTCAAGTGCGATAGAAAACGGCGAACGGTTTTTCACTGCCGCGTGGAGGAGCAGAGAGGATTAAAACACACTATCTATCTTCTCGTTTTTTTTATCACGAAAGCGAGAAGTATCGGTGTAGTGGTGGTGGTGATGGAGGAGGAAGAGATACGTACAGGCGCGGCGACCTCTCTGTGTGTGTTTGTGTGTGTGTGTGTGTGCGTGTAGGTATTTTTTTTGTAATGTGTGTTTCGTGTGAGCATCAACGAGACACGTGCACACGGTGGTGGGCTGATGTGTGAGTGTGAGTGTGTGTGTGTGTGTGTGTGTGTGTGTGTGTGTGTGTGTGTGTGTGTGTGTGTGTGTGTGTGTGTGTGTGTGTGTGTGTGTGTGTGTGTGTGTGTGTGTGTGTGTGTGTGTGTGTGTGTATGTGTGTGTGTGTGTGTGTGTGTGTGTGTTTCATTAATGTGTCACTCAAGAATGCGACATAAGCATCACTTTAGCTGAGATTCACCTTTATGTTTTCTCTTGGTGTCAGCAAATAGCAGGTCAAGCAGGGGGTGGGTAGAGGCTCTCCCCTCGTTACCTCCACCCCCTCAACACCTTGGCGCCTACTTGGAGGGCAACACGAAGAAGAAGAAGAATGAAAAATGACAAACGAACATTTATCTCAGCCAAACTGCAACAAAAGGAAGGAAAAAGTAAGGAAAAAGTAAGGAAAAAGGAAGAAAAACGCAGAAACAGTGAGAACGTTGCCAACTCAAAAGATTCAAACGAGACAAAGGGAAAAGTTTTGGGAGGGAAAAAAAAGGAAAAAAAGGTGAAGTCTCTCTTTGAAAGAATACCATGAATACAATTTTCCTCTTCTAGTCTGACTACATGTATGATACGACAACACATCTGCCATAATCAAAATACTTCATTAAGTTAACGATATTTATTTCACGGACAGTTTAGTTCATTTCCTGTACCTTCCTCGTGCTTTTGAAGTCCTACAGGAAGGGAGAAGGACGATGGTGAGGTGTTAGCTCCCTCACAATGATAATGACGTCACTACTACTCCTTACGTGACGTCATTGATTCCTACACTCAAGGACGCTGAACTGAACTGAACTGAACTGAACTGAACAAGAACTGAACTGAACTGAACTGAACTGAACTGAACTGAACTGAACTGAACTGAAGGAATAGAAAACTTGCTCAAGGTGAAAGTTCTCAATTTAGCGTGAAGATTAATAGAGAGAAAAAAACATTTACAATTACTTCCATATTCTTTTTATTTACTAAGAATTGTTAATATTATTTTTTGTATGTTTGTTTGACAGGAGAACTAGTGAAAACATTACCTAATTAGTACCTATGAACACGTACGTAAGGATCAATTAAGTATCAAGTTTCTATAATGACTAATTCGTTATAAAAAATCTTTAATACATCCATAAAAAAAAAATTAATCCCTCTCAACAACTTCACGCATCTCTTTTCTATACCAGCGAAAAATTGGTACTTTGAAAAATCTTAAAAATTCACGAATGCAAAATTTTTTTTAAAATCTGAAAAAATATAAACAGAACCACTTTAGATAAATCCTCAACGCTAAGCAAAACGGGGAAAAAACGAGCAAGGATGGAAGTAAGAGGTGAAGGAATGAGTCACGTGTTTGGTGTAGAGGTAAGTGTGTGTGTGTGTGTGTGTGTGTGTGTGTGTGTGTGTGTGTGTGTGTGTGTGTGTGTGTGTGTGTGTGTGTGTGTGTGTGTGTGTGTGTGTGTGTGTGTGTGTGTGTGTGTGTGTGTGTGTGTGTGTGTGTGTGTGTGTGTGTGTGTGTGTGTGTGTGTGTGTGTGTGTGTGTGTGTGTGTGTGTACAGGTGAGGTGAGGCTGCTCCAAGAGGCCTCAGAGGAAAGGTGAGCTGCATTGAGACTCCTGGGATCCGCCTTCAGTGTTCGTGTACAGTACCGGATCCTCCTGTGTGTGTGTGTGTGTGTGTGTGTGTGTGTGTGTGTGTGTGTGTGTGTGTGTGTGTGTGTGTGTGTGTGTGTGTGTGTGCGTGCGTGTGCGTGTGTGTGTGTGTGTGTGTGTGTGTGTGTGTGTGTGTGTGCGTGTGCGTGTGCGTGTGCGTGTGCGTGTGCGTGTGCGTGTGTGTGTGTGTGTGTGTGCGTGTGTCTGAGAAAAAATATATACATAAATGACTTTTTTGTAAATCACTGTCGAGGATCCGGGTACCAGGTGTTGTTTGTTTGTTTGTTTGTTTATTTGGTTATGACCCTTCCCTTCCCTTCCCTTCCCTTGCCCGCCACTTGACTCCCTTCTCTATCGTCACTACCAGGGATTCCACACGTGCCCCGTTTTCTTTCCTTTCGTCACTCTTCCTTGCTGCTGCTCAAGAGGAACGCCAAAACCCATCCTGGAAGTGACCCAGCCAGTGTAGTCCTTTTCATCCCTCTAAATTATTACTTATATAAAAAAAAAAAAACTTTCAACGGACTTTTTAGTGATGTATGGAAATACGATGTATCATCTTTTATGTAATAAACTTTACAGAAAAGATTAATAACCTTATGTACTTTTCATTTCCATATAAATTGATATAGTCAAATTTAGTTTTTGGTAGAAATGGCTCCAAGACTTTTTATTTTTTTTTATATTTCAATGATGTAAAATTCTCTTTTTTTAACACCCAAATTATCATCACTTACGAAACTTAAGAATACATCGTTTTTACTCTACTTACTTTAAATTTTACACACACACACACACACTTACACACACACACACACACACACACACACACACACACACACACACACACACACACACACACACACACACACACACACACACACACACACCAATCAGAGTGGCTACCAAGGATGTGTTAGGTCTTCCCATCCACACTTCCCTCCTTGGACCATAAAGCCAAACCCCAAGCCAGACTCCCACACAAGTTCTATCTGAAAGCTCAATGACTCCCTGAGGCTCCATTACTGTTCTGGCCTTGACTAAACACGGTAAGAGCAGACACGAGGCCACGACAACACCAAGGAGGAGGAGGAGGAGGAGGAGGAGGAGGAGGAGGAGGAGGAGGAGGAGGAGGAGGAGATACGTTAGAAGAGATGAGGTGGAAATGGATGGGAAGTGAATAGAAAATGTTTAAAAGAAATGATGATGATGGTGATGTAGATAGAATGAAATGGATGAAAAATGATGGAAAGGAAAGGAAAGGAAAGGGATGGGATGGGATGAACTAAATTGAAAAGGGTTGGATCGGGTATGTGATAGATTAAGAGAGCGAGCGAGAGAGAGCGAGAGCGAGAGCTAGAGCGAGAGCGAGAGCGAGAGCGAGAGAGAGAGAGAGAGAGAGAGAGAGAGAGAGAGAGAGAGAGAGAGAGAGAGAGAGAGAGAGAGAGAGAGAGAGAGAGAGAGAGAGAGAGAGAGAGAGAGAGAGAGAGATAATTGAATTGAAATAGTAGACAAATAAAAAAGTAAAGGCAGAAAGAAAAGACCCAATATAAAACCAGTTACAAAATCACACGAACATATAACACAAGAAAATAAAATAAAGAAAGAAAGAAAGCCAGAAAAAAAAAAAAAAAAACAGACAAATCACAGCACGGACAAAAAAAAAAAAACTTTAAAAAAATACATGAATGAGCGAAAAAAAAAAAAGAAAAAAAAAAGGAAAATAAAATAAATAATACATACAAAGAAAAAAAAACAGGAAGACAAGAAAATGGAGAATAATACTCAACAAAAAAAAGAAAAGAAAAAAAACAACCACCAAAGAACAGATATTCCATCACACAAAGAGGTATTTAAGAATCAATACTTTTAAACTTTCTTGTGGCTCAGTGTGTGAAAAGGTTTAGTTGAATAAGTTTTCTTGGGGGAGACTGAGGGTGTAGAGGTCTATGGAGGGGGGAGAGGGAGGAGGGAGGAGAGAGAAGAGAGGGAGGGAGGAGAGGGAGGAGAGGGGAAGAGGGAGGAGTGGGGGAGAGAGAGAGAGGAGAGGGGAAGAGTATTTAGTTTCATTTGTATTGTAATGAAAAGAATAATGGAATACAGTTAAGAAAGTTCAGTAAAAGAAATGTATGATAATCACAAGAATTAAAACATTATCAAAATTCTAAACAAATAAAAATAGAACAAATAAAGAAAAAAAATGAGTACGAAGTTTTATAAAAAAAAAAAAAAAAAAAAAAAAAAAAAAAAAAAAAAAAAATTCAAATGCACATAAAATAGATGATATATATATAAAAGAAAATGAGTAAGAAGTTAAAGAAAATTAAAATATAAAGAAAAGAAAACAAATAGAGAAGAAAAAATGAGTAAGAAATTAAACAAAATTAGACGTAAAGAAAAGGACAAAGATTCATGACAAAGGTGAAGACTAGATGAGTGTGACAAAGCAAAAAAAAAATCGAAAAAGCGTATCAAAAAGGTAAGTAAGTAGGTAAGTAAGTAGGTATGTAGCTAGGTAAGTAGGTAAGTAAGTAGATAAGTAGGTAAGTAAGTAGGTAAGTAAGTAGGTAGATAAGTAGGTAAGTAAGTAGGTATAAGTAAGTAAGCAAGCAAATAGGTAAGTAGGTAAATAAGTAGGTAAGTAGGTAAGTAAGTAGGTAAGTAAGTAGGTAAGTAAGTAGGTAGGTAAGTAGGTAAATAGGTAGGTAAGTAGGTATGTAGCTAGGTAAGTAGGTAAGTAAGTAGATAAGTAGGTAAGTAAGTAGGTAAGTAAGTAGGTATAAGTAAGTAAGCAAGCAAATAGGTAAGTAGGTAAATAAGTAGGTAAATAAGTAGGTAAGTAAGTAGGTAAGTAAGTAGGTAGGTAAGTAGGTAAGTAGGTAGGTAAGTAGGTGAGGCGTCCAGGTAAGCAGGTAAAAAGGCACCTTACTAATTGGCACAGGTGTAACTTAATTATTTACGTGACTTTCAGGTAATGAGTGGCGATTCATGACAGGTAAGTGTGTTCTCATTAAGCAGGTGGGCTATTAAGGCGTCGGTTAAGTACCATTAGTTATACGTCAAGTCCATGATGAGGAAGCCATTAACATACCACTTGCAGGTGTAATTAGCAGGAATTAATTGGGTTTTTTTTCGTTTTCCCTTACCGGCCATTGGATGAAATTGTCTTTTTTATGCTATAATTTTCAAGTAAGATGTTGTGAGTGAATCTTAAACACACACACGCACACACGCACACGCACACACACACACACACACACACACACACACACACACACACACACACACACACACACACACAGTAAAGCCCCAATCGCCTGTGTGTGATGTTACCTGTCTCACTAATTACTCCCGGAACACCTGACTGACAACTAGCGTGCACTGCTTACCTCCACACACCTGTAATACCTTCCCGCCTGCCAGCTAACGGATACGAACGTGATACTCGAACCCAAAGACCAGATAAGAGACGCTTCATAAGTTCGTAAGTAAGTTAGAAAGTTAGGAACAAATTTATATATTTAAATTTCATCATAATTCAAACTCATTTCATATTTTAACTACAACATCCAGCAAGTAATATAGTTATTTTTTTCTTCTATAATTGTCGTTGTAATTTTCAGGCCCAGAAGCCATTTATCCAGCAGTAAATATTCGTCATTATATATTAACTTACTGTAATTTCACGTCCAACTTATAATTTACCTTCCAACTTCCTCTTAATAGGATATAAAAAGGCAGGATTTCCCTCGTCGCTAAGGTTTTCCAGGAAAGTGTTAATTTTCCGGCCACCAGCACCGGAAAATCTCTCACTAGGGGCTCTACGCATACAGGTAACAAGGAGAGTCGCCGGCTTGCAGGTAACACAGGTAGTCACGTCCTCATCAAAGCTTTGTGTTCACTTGTGTTGCAGCATTATAATTGGTGTCGTTAAGTGCAACACTACTCTCCTGGTGTTACTTTGATTTATTTAACATGGATATATTAATTATTTTTCTTTTATTTTCTCTATCTCAATGTCAAGTATTTTTTTTTACGTATGTTTTTATTAGTGTAAGAGAAGCGAAATAAAATGAGGTGTTTAGGTAAGGCACAAATATCCGCATTATTTGAAAAGATTATGATGTTAATATAAAAGCTTGGAGAAAGACGATCAAATATGCAAAAGGTTAAGTAAAAAACATCATCACAGCGGGACTGAACTTGCATTAGGACTGAATCGTCTCCAAAGCATCACACCAACAATATTTGATGATGGAAATATTTTATTCATTTCAATATCAAACCGCGTTCTGTGCAGATTTACTCACTCCTTTCTATCTATCTATCAATCATATTTACTCGTATTTTCTATCATCACACACACACACACACACACACAGACACAGACACAGACACAGACACAGACACAGACACAGACCCCCCCCCCCACACACACACACACACACAAGTTTGGCGGTGAAAAGATCCGAAGAAGCTGATAGAAGAATATGTATGAAGGTTAATCAGCATTACTTGATCGAGGCGAGAGTGCGATGTGTTTCCCTGAGGTGGTTGGGTGTCAAGGGAACACAACACCAGCACTATGAACCTTGTACAGCTCGTGGAAGGAAACAATACCAAAGTGAGAGAAATATAGGGATCACACATCAGTTTTGTTATGTAATTAGTGGTAATGTGCTGCTAATTACCTTCCTTCTTGCCTCGATGTTTTCAGTGTTGTTTTTCCGTTGCATTTCACACGCTGCAACGGTGCTAGACATGCGAGGATAATATGCTTGGCAATTTATCGTTTCGTTTTGCTGTTAGATTACTGAATTTGAATGAGTTTTTTTGTACCGACTAATGATTTTTTTTCCCTCTCATTCTGGGAAAATAAAAGTATTATTATGAATTATATATAATGTAAAGACTGAACCCCTGATTTGAAATGTATTTTTCCTTCTGCATTTTGATGTTTGTTGCCATTTTACTGAGTCCAAAGGATTAATTCTTATTGAAGCAATATTTCCAGGATGCATCGCTTAATATTTTGATTTGAATCGGCACGGAAAGATATATATACATAGATTTTTGATGCTAATGAACTCACCACCACCACCACCACCACCACCATCCCCACCACCACCACTCTCACCACCACCACCACCACCACCACCTACCATTACCACCACCACTACCACCTACCATTACCACCACCTACCATTACCACCACCACCACAACCACCACCTCCTACCATTACCACCATCACCACCACCACCCCAACTGCACCATAACACCACAGCAGAAATCACAGCTTCCCCTCATCAAAATGCATCATAGTCCACCACATTACCACCACCACCACCACACCACAACAACACCGCCGCATTAGCTCATCCCATAACACCACCGTTACTCTCCCATGCAAATTCCCACAGAAACACTTACCAACTCACTCCCTAAACCTGTACTTTCAAACCACGACAACACCACCACTGCAACACCACCACAGAGAATCACACGATACTCCACTTGCGTTACAGACCTTCCCACACCACAGTAACATCAATACATTCCTACCACAGCACCATCCGGCCACCACAGCAAGTTTTCTGTGGTCAGCGAGTCGTGCATCCGGTTAGGTGATTCTCTCGGGATATAATAAAAGTTGGTCACCCCGGAGCTTGACATGATGATGGTGTAAATCTCTTCAGCACACACACTCACCTCAGATTGCTGGCGATGGCAGGTGTGTGTCTGTGTGTGTGTGTGTGTGTGTGTGTGTGTGTGTGTGTGTGTGTGTGTGTGTGTGGTGTGTGTGTGTGTGTGTGTGTGTGTGATATTAGTCATACTAATAATAACAATAACAGTAATAATAATGACAATAATGATAATAATTAGAATAATTAGATGAAAAAGAATTATTATACCAATGGAATGAAATTTGTGAAGATAGAAAGAATAATAACAAATTAACAGCAATGACGCACAACACCAACTCTTAACCAATAACACACACACACACACACACACACACACACACACACACACACACACACACACACACACACACACACACACACACACACACACACACACACACACACACACACACACACACACACACACACACACACACACACACACACACACACACACACACACACACAAACACACACACAACGTGC
>JAXIVD010007079.1:0-5000 GCA_036785275.1 Cancer borealis
ATGTGTGTGTGCGTGTGCATGTGCGTGGTGCGTGTGCGTGTGTTGTGTTGTTGTGTGTGTGTGTGTGTGTGTGTGTGTGTGTGTGTGTGTGTGTGTGTGTGTGTGTGTGTGTGTGTGTGTGTGTGTATGTGTGTGCGTGCGCGCGCGCGCGTGGAGCGCCACCAAACAGTATTACTAATGTTTGCAGGGATGTGTTATGAGCAATTCAATATTTTTCCTTGTGTTATGTACCAGTGATGTGTAGTGCTGTGGTGAGTGTTGTGTGAGTGATTGTTGGGAGGGAGTGATGGTGCAAGGCGCGACATACTTTCCACTGAACAAAGTGCAGCATTGATGTAGTGGTTGAGTGTCTCATGGTGAAGGTGACGATCTTCGTGGCCTGACGTGGTTAAGGGAGCAGTGGTTGAAGACTGCCGCGTCGGGAATTTTGATATTCAAGAGACTCACTTTTTATGTTAATGATGCAGTCGATAGGAGCCCAAGTTCCACGTCCTGCAACGAATGTTCAGTTTACTGGGTTGTATTGGAGATTCAACTAAAACAAATGATATCTCTCTGCTTCGCTGTAAGTACTTCTTCAGCGTTTCTTGCTATGTAGATAAGGGGTAGTAGCTACATCCCTCGTTTTGATGTTCTTCTCAAAAATTTAATGCTTGCATAACATCTCTTAATTATGCATCTAATCATATACTACATCTCGTAATTCCGAAATTATTAAAAATCAAAATTTTGCTTGTCCACTCGCGGCTGTCTTGTTACGATTATCATGTAGCACAAACATGCAACGCCCCCATATCTAAGGCACCTTCTAATCAGTGGGCGGAATCTGCCAATTTGTCGTCGACGCACCTCTTACATCACTTTTGGAGCAAACATTAGCTTGAAGCTTTGCGGGGAGGGTATAACCGCGTGCCTGAGTGGCCTGTATATCATGCATCAGAAAATCGATGGTGTGTGGCGTTGCATGGGGCTGATATTGACGACACCCGCCAATGTCCACCATCTCCTCCTCCTCCTCCTCCTCCTCCTCCTCCTCCTCCTCCTCCTCCTCCTCCTCCTCCTCCTCCTCCTCCTCCTCCTCCTCCTTCTCCTCCTCCTCCTCCTCCTCCTCCTCCTCCATCACCTCGTTGCTGTCGTCACCACCACTGCCATCACTAGCTCTCATCACCACCATTTAGATTTAGAGACTAATCGCAGCATGGTTAGGGATAGAGGTGGTTGCGGTGGTGGTGTTGAAAGTTTAGTGATTGTATGGTGTGTGTTGGTGGTGCTGGTGCCGGTGCTGGTGATGGTTGTGGTGGTATTGGTGGTGATGGTGATGGTGGTGATGATGATGATGGTAGTGGTCGTGGTGGTGGTGGTGATGGCTCAGTCTCGAGCCATCTGTCACTAATATTTACAATTTTCATCACAATCCTCCCACCAACCCCACCACCACTATCACGTTGCAGATACATCATCCCACCATCCCTCTCTGCCATCAGTATATCCCAGCTCTGTAGTGGACACCCGAGCTATACCGGTAATACGTGGTGGAAATATCATAGCACCTGTCACCTGATCCTTTCCTCTCCCTCCACTTAGCTGTCTTCACCTTACTCCTCCACCCATATTTCCCTGCCTTCCCCTCCACCTACATATCTTCACATTCCCCATCTACCTGCCTGTCTATATTTTTACCTACCCCAGCTTCACCTTCTTATTCAACTACTGCCCTTCACCCCCCACCCGCCCTGTTTCACCTGTCAGATTGCACCTTTCCCCCATCCACTACCTGTCTACACCTGCTCAGAACACATTCGTTGTAATCCACTCAGGATTCACATTTGCTGGAACCTCCTAACACACGCAAGAAGATTTCATTTTATGCAACTCGTAAAACTCGTATGTCATTTGTTTATTATGTATGACAAGCGGGCAAGCACGGTACTTCATGCAGCACACACACACACACACACACACACACACACACACACACACACACACACACACACACACACACACACACACACACACACACACACACACACACACACACATACATACACGCACACACCAACACACACACACACACACACACACACACACACACACACACACACACACACACACACACACACACACACACACACACACACACACACACATAGACGCACACACACACACACACACACACACACACACACACACACACACACACACACACACACACACACACACACACATAGACGCACACGCGCACACACACACACACACACACACACACACACACACACACACACACACACACACACACACACACACACACACACACACACACACATAGACGCACACGTACACGCACACACACACACACACACACACACACACACACACACACACACACACACACACACACACACACACACACACACACACACACAAACACACACCACTACATCCACGTTTACACCCATACAGGCAAAAAAAACACGCACAGGCAAATAGAAAAAAAGCATACACGATTCATTATCTACAAGGAAATTAGAGAGACTTTGTAACAAAAGCCTGATGGTTCCCTACATATAGTGCGTAAGTTTCAAGAATAACACAATAGTAACTTTTCTGTGAGCAGCAAAGCGAACTCTAGGTAGACTCAGGTGACGTTGGGTAATGTGGAATAACTGTTAAGTTATGTACGACCCCGTGTATGTGTGTGTGTGTGTGTGTATGTGTGTGTGTGTGTGTGTGTGTGTGTGTGCGTGTGCGTGTGCGTGTGCGTGTGTGTGTACGTGTGTGTGTGTGTTTTGGAGATACATTTAAATCCATTTTTAGGTTAATCGTCATTACTAGTACTACTGTCAACTGTTTAACGAATGCCTCGCAAAGTACCAAAGAACCCTAATTATCAACATGGACAAGTATTATGTTCCTCGTGGTAATCATGTTACGTTCGCAGTGGTGTGGTCAGGTTAAACACTCGTGTAGCCCACATACACGCATTCGTAGGCTGTTTTGTAGATAATTCAGAGAGGAAATCGAATAAACGCAAGCGAACTTGGGATCGAATTTGAGACGTCAAATACACCCTAGTCTCCATCACGTTAACCACTATAGAAACATTGTTTTTGCATGTAGCTTTTGAGGAAGTGAATGGGAGAACGGGATATTGTTATTTATGGCATTGGCCCAGACATAAAATTATTGGTGTCGGCGCATCAGATACTCAACAACCATCGTCTGTCCATTGATGCTTCAGACAATAGTTTTGAAGGTGGTGTAGTGTTGGATCCAACACCATCGCGTCCTTGATCTCAGCGTTACCTAATCTGTCATACAGATCTCGAACAATGTGGAGAGTGTTATTAAGGACGCCTCCATCAGGTTCTTCGGCTGGGTGAGAAGGGCTCTTGAAGGGAAGAGAGCCCGAAGGAGTTCTAGAGTGTCGTGTCACTGTGGTGTAGGGTACAGCAGTATCAGCATTATGTCTCCAGTGAGTGAGATATTGTCCGTAGCGGAATGAGATGACAGACGACAATGGAACGTGAAGAGGAAGAGTGATGAGAGAGATTAGAAATGTAGCGCATAAATCCTCCTTTACATACAACCATTTCACACAATACGAGTAATTTTTCAACGAGTATGGGAAATTTTTTCTTGTAAATTCGGGCTACGAAAAAATGGCATTGAAAACTGAATACCAAACATGTTTGGTTGTGTACAAAGAAAAGCTACACACAGAACATTATTATCCCGTCTAAAACCAACAGCAGCAGGAGAGTGATTTGGGCCTTAATTGGCGTTTATTGATCGTAACAGTGGCCTTTCAAGGGTCCTCATGGCCGGATTCCAGCCACCCGAGCACACCCCAACACCCTCACCTCGCCGCCCTCAACTCAGCCACGCCGCTCAAGATATTGAAAAACAAGTCCACCACCACTTACTTCTGTCTCTAATCAATACACTCAACACGAACCCGGCCGCTGATTTAGGGCGTAGGTCGCTCGCCCCCGGAATACCAACGCGAGGATGGAGGAGGCGTTGCAGGTAGGTAGGGCGGTTTAGGAAGTTTTTGGCATTGCAACTATTGTGAAAAAGGTGCGTTTTTTAGTACCATTAATCTCTGTTACACCTTGATCCTGTAAGAGTGCTGCGCATACAACTCTAAGAGGAGGATGCGATTACTTTAGGTCTACTGAAGTTGTACCCGCCAGGTGCACTTGACGCCCTCTGGTCCTCAACCTCGCCCCGCCCTTCTACGAATTATGATTTCAATTTTGTTTTTCCCTAGGATCCCTTCCCTTCCTTCCATTACTGGCAGCAATTAAGGAACTTTTAAAACTTTTTTTAAAGGTATTTTTTTAGTATTATTAAATGTTGTTGTTATTGCTGTTCTTGTTCTTGTTATTGTTATTGTTATTGTTGTTGTTGTTGTTGCTGTTGTTGTTGTTGTTGTTGTTGTTATTGTTGTTGTTGTTTTTGCTGCTGTTGCTTTTGCTGTTGTTGTTGTTGGTGGTGTTGGTGTTAGTATTAGTGTTAGTGTTAGTGTTGGTGTTGGTGTTGGTGTTGGTGTTGGTGTTGATGTTCGTTTTGGTGTTGTTGTTGTTGTTGGTGTTGGTTTTGGTTTTGGTTTTGTTGTTGGTTTTGATGTTGTTGTATAAATATGTATATATATATATATATATATATATATATATATATATATATATATATATATATATATATATATATATATACATATATATACACACACACACACACACACACACACACACACACACACACACACACACACACACACACACACACACACACACACACATACATATATAGTTAGCCTATAAATATATGATAATAAGTAGTGGCTCCTTATTCTAAAAAAGTTTCGTGCATTAGAACAACATTAATAAATTTAAGAAAATTAAATATCCTCCATTTATCTGAACTTCTTTTCTGTATTGGTATTTTATTCCTGACCTTATGTAACTTTATAGTGGCAATGCCATCCTTGAAGATATTTT
>JAXIVD010007079.1:12500-21468 GCA_036785275.1 Cancer borealis
TTGGTCAGCAGGCATGCGGGTCCTGGAAGGAGAAATTCCAATACACGGAATTCTTTACGAGACTTTCGAACACAGCTTTGAAACTGGTCGAAATCGATAATCGGCGCCTTTATAGTAGGAATTGTCAGTGTGACTGTGATATGGTTGTTGTGAGTGCGAGCGTGCGTGCGTGTGTGGGTGGGTGGATGGATAGATGGATGGGTAGGTGGGTGTGTTGGTGGGTAGGTGAGTAGGTGGGTGGGTGGGTGGGTGTATGTGTGTGTATGTTGTGTTGCATGTTTTGTTTTTTTTTAATGGATAGGGTACCAGTGTTAGGGTGTAACACGCATATCAGTCACACTACCACACACACATACATGCACACAGGAGGATAGGATTCCCATCCTTCTGCTCCTGCCAGGATTTCTAGGTCATATACCCTTGGCTTACATATATACATATATATATATATATATATATATATATATATATATATATATATATATATATATATATATATATATATATATATATATATATATAATATATATATATATATATATATATATATATATATATATGTATATATGTATATACACACATATATATATATATATATATATATATATATATATATATATATATATATATATATATATATATATATGTATATATATATATTTTATAATTTTCATTTTGATTGAACAATTTGTGCTAATTTTCCACGAAAGTTCTTATTAGCTTGTAAAAGAGTGGAATGATGCACACGTTTTTGTAAAGAAAAAAATTATGTAACAGAGGAAAGTCAGATTACAAAAATGCATAGCAGTGCGGCAGTAATGGGCGGCAGCGGGCCTGGAGTCAGGCAGGTCCTTATATGGATTCACGATCATACGATAATGGCGTCGGAAACTATAACCTACTTCCATGCAGTTAAGTTTTCTTGATGAGGCGGTTAACAATGTGGAAAGGCGGATAATGATGCAGTTTATATCGCTGGCGAGTAAGGCGGGTTTCTTCGTGCTATTTTGGGCGGCTGAGATTACGTAGAACATTATTATGCAGGAATATCAGGTCACCGCTGTGGTTGGCCAGCTGGCAAAGCAGGGTTTCCGGCATGACCTAAACCTCAGGTAGGCCAGCGAGGGAAAGGCGGAGGTGGCAGTTATAACGTTTGAGTCAGGAACAGGGAGGCGAGGGAGAGCCAGTTGAGAATGGCAGAGTCGGAGGAAATTACAAAGGAGTACACAGGAAAAACTGACAGCATTTCTAATCGACCTAACGATGCTGACCCAGTGTTTACACTCTACTACTCTTGTATTTGGATGTTAGAGACAAAAAAGAAAAGCAGGGTGGAAGGCTCCTCCCCACCCAACCCCTCTAGCCGAAGCTGGCAGGAAGAAAAGGCGACTGTCTAGCGGAAGCTTCTCACGTCTCTAAGTTGTAACACAGAATTACCAACCCTAACAAGGACACCACTAACCACGGCACACAGTAAATGTTTAAAGCATCCCATAGACCAACCTATTTTGGTGTAGAAAAATACTTTCACAAGGTGCTTTTATAACAACCGTTTTAACATAGAATGTATCATGCTCATCTCGACTTCCAATTACAGTCAGCACCATCAGTATTTTTGTTCATCACTAATTCTTCCACATAATATTAAATAATGGCTGACTTTTCCTTCCTATCTTTTTTGTGTCCATGTAGTTCTACAGCTGCGACATTAATGTAGGTCCTTGTCAATTCACCGTGTATACTCTCTCTCTCTCTCTCTCTCTCTCTCTCTCTCTCTCTCTCTCTCTCTCTCTCTCTCTCTCTCTCTCTCTCTCTCTCGTCTCTCTCGTCTCTCTCTCTCTCTCTCTCTCTCTCTCTCTCTCTCTCTCTCTCTCTCTCTCTCTCTCTCTCTCTCTCTCTCTCTCTCTCTCTCTCTCCTTTTTTTCTTCTTTTTCTTCTTATTACTCCATATCCTTTGCTATCCTATCCTTCCATATCCAGTTTCTATTCCTCACCGCCACTTTTACTCTCTGCTCTTTCTTTCCATCTGTCATTATATCCAAAAATATTTTGCTTGATAAAAAATTTTCTTAAATTAAAAAAATATATATCACGCGCCTCTGTTTTGCTCTCCTTCATTAAAAGCCATTGATTTGCTTCTTCAATCTCATTACTTTTTTTTTTTTCTATTTAGAGAGAGAAATAGTGAGAGTTAGAGTGAGACACATTGCAAAATATGTGAGAAGGCAAAATATAGATGGTAATAAATATTGATGTTCGTGAAATATTGGAAGCGAAAAATTGAATGACCAAAATATATAGATAAAAAACATGTCCAGATTGGATGGTCACGAGCCTGTACAGTATATATATATATATATATATATATATATATATATATATATATATATATATATATATATATATATATATATATATATATATATATATATATGTATTATGTGTGAAACGGGGACATCAATGGTTAACCACTAAATGCAGCTCCGCCCTCCTAATGCACAGCCTGGTTGATGAGTACAAAAGGAGCTGTGCTCCTCTGCCATGTCAGTGTGAATGATCTATAAAGGGATCATGCAGCCTAATGGAATTATGAAAATGTAGTCGCATTGCATAGTAAGCTTTATACACAGCATACTAAATAATGTAGTCTTTCGTTAACTCTAGACGAAAAAAGAAAAAGAAAATCAATATGTCACATATAGTGTCATCCAAAACAACTTGCTTCATCCTGTGTCTTGAAAAAAATATATAGGAAACTTAAGCAACATCCACCCAAAAAAGGGCCTTCAGTGTATAACCGTTTGGAGGTATTATTGACGGTTGACTTTTTGATTGAATATGTGACTAAATGAAGGAATGCGGGCATTCATGATGGAAGGGGTGCAATTTTTTCTTCGTAACTACCACAATTAAACGACCTACTTAACTACTGCAGGGCTATAAAGGGGCTGCGTTGTGCTTTTATGAACTGTTGTGAGGTAGGTAGAAAGACTGATCGATGGACAAGACTTGTTCTAGATAGCACGACGAGTAAAAAACTATTGCTGCTGTTCTGAGATAGTGTCGTTCATTTGTGAGATGGTTCAAGTTGCTTTCAGCTTTCATGTTCCTTTTAAGGTGTTGGTGATAGTGACGAAAAAGAGCACGAGGGCGAAGGAAAAAAAGAAGACTAGAAGAAAATTGAGATGTTAGTGACGGTTCAAAATGTTTTGCAGTCTCTCTCCTTAACGTTCTTCAAAAGTCATATTTTCACTCCAGCAATTTTCCATCCGTTTTATAACCACGTAATGGTTGTTATATATTCAGGGTTCCTTACAGAAACCTTCGGCCTCGCCCTCAAATATATACGGATGAAACGAGCGTCATTCTCCGTTCAAAATCACATTAGGCGGAGTCGAGAATGCCAGTGATGAATGCCTGGCCGCTTCACAAATTTTTAGGTGTCATCAGTAAAGCGTGAAGAAATGTGCGTAGGATTTAGGAGCTATAAACAAGGGGTGGGAGAGCATGGGTGGGAGGGTGGTGTATGGCCGTGCTATATCGAAGTGAGTGGTAGCGTGCGGCAGCGTGGCTCATACTCCTATCATACCACTGAACAAGTCAATACCGCCCACATATTAGGCTCCTTATCGCGGGTCTGCTGGCCGGCAATAGTGGTAGTTAACGTGTATTGACTGGCTGGCTCAATACGCCTCATTGTGAATGGTTAGTAGTAAGTTATACCTTCCGGTTCCCCTCCAGTTGGGTGGGAGGGGAGCAGAAAGGGCCAGCTAGATCCTCCTCCTCCTCTTCCTCTCCCTCCCACCCAAGCATTATATCTGCCTGGCCTCGGAATGTATAGTGAGTTAATTTAATTTGATTTCGTATCTCAGTGGTAAGTTGAACGATGCGATAAAACATTTTGTTTATCATCTAAGGTGAAGGGTAGCGTGTCTTCACCCCTTCCCCTCCTTTCCACATAGCCCACATTCCATCCTTTCTAGCGTCTTAGGGTTTATGTACTCAGAAAATTACTAACAGATAATGGTCCTTCCGCCTTCCATTCATCAATATATTGCACACAAAAGAAGCGCGTTGTATAAGTAATCTGTGCCGGGAGTTAGAAGACGTGAGGTCGGGACGTGCCAGTGTTGCCTACGTTAGGGTTACTTACTCGGGTACTTCAGTCTTAACCTTTATGTATGTTTTCTTGACATTTATTATATATCGCCGCCTCAAAATGCTTCGGTACCCTAAGTTTGCGCGGGTTGTTGTTGCATTGGATGTATTAGCTGCTTCAAATTGCATCCTTAGGTTTAGCAAACGAGGAAACACTACCATCAGATGATAAATATTTTCTAAGAGTCTCACAAATAAATGTTCATAATTACTGGAAGTTTACTTTCTCGTGAAGCTAAGTCTTTAAGAGAGGAGCCTGTATACCTGCGTCCCGTTTCAGCTGCAGAACGATGGAATAATTTGTACAGCCGACTAATGTTGGATTTTGCTCTGCTGCAAATGCTTTGTAGGATGCATTATTGGCATCTGTTTTGGCTGTTCCTGTGTACTTACAGTAGAGCAGGGAAGGCATGCATGTCCTGACACAAATAGGCATACACTGGCTTCCCCCTTCCCTTTCCGGAGCCCCGATCAGTGATGGGCTGGCATTATCGACCCATGCAGTACCAATTTCCAGTGAATGTCCGGCTATTGACGCTCCTCTTTTAGTATGATTTTCTGTTCTGCGGATTTTCATTTCCATGATGTGTCTGTAAACGAGAATTGGACGCGTATTTTATGTTTACTCGGTGGGGTTTGCTTTTTTTCTCGCTCAGTGACATGAGTAAGTAAAATAATACTCTGTAAGTCTCTTCTTTTTTTTCCATATGACGCTATTGCATGTGTCAAATGGTGTAATTATCTTTGGTAATTAATTAGCGATGAAGTTCAATTGTACATCCCCGCTGTGACGAACCTGGCGGCTCATAGTGTCATCATGGAACTGTAAGATTGTGTCCATTTTTCAAATCAAAGCATTATACACACAAAAAACGTTGACTTTTCAAATATGTGTGAGAGTGTGTGTGTGTGTGTGTGTGTGTGTGTGTGTGTGTGTGTGTGTGTGTGTGTGTGTGTGTGTGTGTGTGTGTGTGTGTATGTGTGTGTGTGTGTGTGTGTGTGTGTGTGTGTTTGTGTTTGTGTTTGTGTTTGTGTTTGCGTTTGCGTTTGCGTTTGCGTTTGCGTTTGCGTTTGCGTTTGCGTTTGCGTGCGTGCGTGCGTGCGTGCGTGCGTGCGTGCGTGCGTGCGTGTGCGTGGGCGTGTGCGTGTGCGTGTGCGTGTGCATATTTTTGTGAGAGGGGCGCCATTTGTACATAAGTACAGAAAAGTTATTAGTGTTGTCCGTGATTAATTATATATAATGATACTATCTTCAATGCCGTTATGACAAGTGATTGAAGTGTCTGCAATTTGTTTAGTAATTTCAAGCTAGGAAACTAATTACTACAAAATTATTTTCTTTTTCTTCTGTCATCGATGCTGTAGAGTGAAATACAGCTGTGAAGTGTGAAGCCAATGACAGTCATGTAGTGCAATTCCATAATCCCATTCCGAAATAATGTCCAAATCAATATCTTGCATGAAACAAGTAAATTAAAGGTAAAAGCAGCTGATAAACCACTGTAATGTCTTTTAAGTATACACCATCCAGGTTTAGGGGCGAAGCAACCAGTTTGGACAAAATAGGATCGCTATATTTCAAATTGTCATGCAATTCCTAGTAGTTTTATGATTTCTCCTTTCCCTTTTTTTTTTTTTTTTCTCTCTCTCTTTCTCTCTCTTTCTCTCTCTTTCTCTCTCTTTCTCCAGCCCTTACACACAAATATACACACATACTCACACACATGGACCGGTTACTGATGGAGGTAAAGTCTTGGATCATTTAATGTTTATGGAAAATACTAGAGAAAAAGAAATCTGATATGTGCAGGAGGCTTCTTCAAGCCTCTTTGGGGCTGCAGTCCTGGCAGTCCCGTACCGGCGTCAGCTCGACCCGCAGGTGACAGACAGCTCAGTTTTTCAAGGAATGCCGCAGTTACTGAAATGGCCAGTCATGTTTTCTGATGAAAATGTTCGCTCATGTCAGGCTGTAAATTCCTTGATGGCATGACACTGGGGCTCCAGCAACGGGCGGTGGTGATGAAGGCATCTGATGGTTATAGTGACGGTGATGAGACTCTGGCCGATAGCGAAATTGAAAGTGATAATGAAAATGACAGCGTGAGAGGTGGGTAATTACACTGCAAAATAGAATAAATGAAAGTAGAAAATATATCCGATTAGTTGTTGTGACGAAGGAATCTAAAACAGTTTGAGTAGGGGTAGACATTTTCTTTTGCATTTCACATGAGCCAGTTACTACCGTAATGCGACTAACACGTGAAGCATATAGATGCTGCCGTCCAATGTAAGACACAGTGTTGCCTGAAAGGCCAGCTTGTACCCACAAGCTGTTTCCTCTGAGCCTCATATGCCGAGATTTACTTCATCATAAAATTAAATAGTTTTTCACATTTAATCCCATTTGAGGCAAGATGTGCGACTTAGTAGCGTTTAAGGGACCCTTGACACGCGTTGTATTTCTCTATATTTTATAAGATGCCCCTCGAAAAAAGGCAATGGAACATACAACCATGTGTAATGGCGAGTCATTCTCTTGCTGTGATTCCTGAAACGATGGTCATTAGGCTACAAATCTGCTCATCAGTGGCAGTCCCGACGACACACAAGGATCAGTGCCTCTGCCGACAGTTCGCCCTACGGCTCAAAGTTCTCTTAGTCACATTGGGAGAATCAGATCAACGGACCATGTAGAATAGACGGTTCTTGGGGTTAAATTGCTTCTTTTGGAGTAGGTTGAGTTTGGATTTAGGAACGAGGCTTGAGATGAGCCTTGGGTAAATACCACTCTTCCGAGGTCAAACGAACTTGATTTAGTGAGTGTGTACCCGCACCTCTATAAGCCGGATTCTTCCCCTGTAATAATTTGGTGCAAAGATTTAAGGTTAGAGGTCTTTTAGGTATTATTTCTAAGAAAATTAATGGCGCATCTCATTTCATGCATATATTTTTCTATTTCAATTAATTCCTCTGTTCCCTCGTCTTTCACACCGTGTTTGTCCAAGAGCTCCTCAACTAATTTAAGTGTCCCCTCGAGACCTCCCTCCCACACTGAAAACCTGCCCACGGCGGAGAGCTGGTGTATAGAGAGCAAAATAAATACACAAAACCAAGCACAAAATTAATATAGAAAATGTATATGATTACGCCTTTCTTTTGTTAATATTAATAGATTAACGAAAAAAATAATAATAATACTAACTTGTAAGAAAAAGCCATCTGGGAGGCTTCACTCAGTAAAAATCTAGCCGTCTAAGCAACTGTAAAAAAAAAGTGCAGAAGTAGAAGCAAGTATTTTATGCTCCCGATAAAATATTTATAATAATGGAAAAATAAATGACGATTTGCATGATCTTGAGTAGTAATTTGAATAATGATGCTGATAATGATGATGATGTTGATGATTATGATGATGATAGTAGTAGAAAATTAACACTGCTATCGACATGTTAATTTCAACGCTAAAATATTAATAATACAAATTCCTCCTATTAGTCTCCGCGCCTCGCCCCGCACATTGACACCTCTGGACGTGCAGCTCGAGGCAGCTACACGAATTATTGCCTCACTAACAGCACATAATTGGTCTTCCCACAGACAAGCTATAATGATTACCATCACGCGGACAAGTACATGGTGAGAGAGAGAGAGAGAGAGAGAGAGAGAGAGAGAGAGAGAGAGAGAGAGAGAGAGAGAGAGAGAGAGAGAGAGAGAGAGAGACAGAGAGACAGAGAGAGAGAGAGAGAGAGAGAGAGAGAGAGAGAGAGAGAGAGAGAGTCAAAAGTGTACATAGGTAAGCTAAATAGATTTTTTTCAGCCGAGGAGTAAACAGTGAAGGGTCAACACTATCTATTAAGATTCTAAAAAGAAGCTTATCATGCAGCAATGTCTTCATGTTAATGACACATCAATAAATGTCTATTGAATTTATTGTGACATAGTCGTCAATAAATTCTAGTGTATCGTTTGAGGAGAGGAATAAGTTCACAAATTTCAGATTGCGTGATTCAATCTGCCGGAGAGAACATCAATAATGCATGTGAAGAACTCCAGGAAACGAACGCCCAGCTGAGCTCGCGGTGATGATGTGTACAGTTTTGATAAAGTGCTCCAGGTGTAATGAAAGGCAAATGCAGCATAGTGTGAAAGCATTATTCGTCGAAAATATTAAACAAAAGTATAAACTAAAACATTGTCGGAAACTTTAATTGTATCGGTACACTCTGGTACATTATAACGTGTAGTATATATATATATATATATATATATATATATATGTATATATATATATATATATATATATATATATATATATATATATATATATATATATATATATATATATTATATATAACATTTGTACGTGAAATAAAAGCTGAAGAAATACATTGTTTTCGTAAACAATGTTTTCACAGAACTTCACTTGCAACTTTATATCTGATTTTAAAGTTATTGAGACTTTAAACTCCTTACAACGCAACTAAGTTTTCGTTCGTTCATTATCGTATGCAGAGCTACACTTTAGTAACATTTATTATAGTGGCACAGTAGTGATGTTTTAGCTGTTTTATGTTTATTCCTGGCTATTTTTTCATGCATTTAGCACTTTTCCTTTTTGTAATGATAAAACAGAGGCGAATAGAGTAGTGGACATTCCGCTGCAATAGCAAACTTTGGTTATATTCTAATAAAATGGAGTTAGACCCAACTGTGCTACTGTTTAAGTTATTATTAAATTGTGTATAGTTGTATGATTAGCTACCATAGGCTATTTTGAATTTATTTTCGTGGCACATTATTTAGCGCTTAC
>JAXIVD010007080.1:2500-21468 GCA_036785275.1 Cancer borealis
CGCCAGCCCTCATCACCACAAGTAATTAATTGCATATTCTCTCTCTCTCTCTCTCTCTCTCTCTCTCTCTCTCTCTCTCTCTCTCTCTCTCTCTCTCTCTCTCTCTCTCTCTCTCTCCAGCGGTGGTAAGAGCTTTGAGTATCTGGAGGAGTTCCCGGTGCATCTTTTGGCTCAGTTGGAGGAGTTGACGGGACGCGAGGCCGGGGAGGTGGTGGTACTGCTGATGGAGTATGGATCTGACTTCTCCGGACCCGAAAAAGACACCTTCAGAATGGATAGATCAACGGGGGATCCTCTAGAAGCACATCGATCTAATTTCCTTCATCCTGTCTTCTACCACTACAAAAAGCTCCCCACTGGTAGGCTATTAATTATGTTTGTTAGTTAGTTACATTGAAATTTTTTGAAGTAGTATTTTGTTTATCTGTCACTGTATGGCACTGGCTTTAAGATGTATTATAGAGAGTGTAGGTAAAAGGACAGTCAAAGGGCACATTACAGTAAGTATCTGCAAGGTACACAAGGCCACAACATAAGTGCAGATACTTTTGAACACCTATGATGATCAAGGGCGTAGCTAGGAATGGGGATGGGTGGCGAGGGTAACGTAGCTTATCTATCCGTTGTTTTCCCTCCCATACAATTGACCACGGAACCTTTTGTGACGAAGTGCTTCTTATCATCTTATCAGTGTTATTGCACGATGTGACGTTGTATTACTCATCATTTTTGTATTACCACAACACGCTGATTTGACTCGATTTTTCCGCCGGATGACCTTCATTCCCTTCCCTTGCATGCATGTTTTCCTTTCAAGAATGTTGATGACTAACCACTATTATATTTGTCACTGATAACCTTAATATGATAGGGAAGCAGATACTGTTGATAACATCTATAATTATCAAAGGATAAGATCATTTTTTCTTTTTTTTAATTCTTCAACCTATCTGATGAACAGCTGGCCATGATATCAATGAGGGTTGGTGGGCTTGACTTCCTTTATACGGCCGTTGTAATTTTTTCTTCCATTGGGTAATGTAAGGTGTTAAATACTATAGAACAAGGACAATGATGATGGTGATGATAATAATGAATGCCTCCCTTACAGAGGCTGAGATGATGACGAAGTGGGGCAAGACAACCCTGCCTAAGCCGGCACGTATCCACCACGTGCTTGAGGATTTCTTAACAGTGTGGACGGCGCAGCAAAGCCACATCCTTCCCCTCAGACGCTTCCTCGAATACGTCACCGGCATGGACCTACGCCACCACTACGCCCACACCTGCCTCTACCACGCCCTCACCAACGGACATGCACCTCACCTCTGTGCGTGGGAGGCTGGACGAAGCGTGTGGCCCTCCCATGGCGTGGCACCCGAACCTCCTGATGACCTCAGTGCCACAGCCCCAGATATAGCGTTGGGTGACAGCCCGGCATCTGTGCTGCCTACTGCTGGCTCTCTCGCCTCTGTTACTTCATGAGACTCCGCTGATAAACTACCACCTCCTTCTCCTCCTCCTCCTCCTCCTCCTCCTCCTCCTTCTTTTTCTTCTCCTCCTTTCTTTTCTCTTGCTTTTCCTTCTCGTATGGTGCCTGAAGAATCGCCGTGACTGTGTGTAGGAATTGTGGAAGTGTTCTCACTCACTGCATCCATCCAATGGACACACACACACACACACACACACACACTCAGCTGTTTCCTGGCGCTCCTCGGAGCTGCCCCAGTCACTTTGTTGACTAGATCCCCCCTTTCCTATCTTACCTTACCCAGTCCTTCAGTGAGAAGTGGAAGTTCTACAGAAGTAAGAAAAGTTAACTTGGAATAACCATAAAACACAGTGAAGGAAATTAAAGAACAAAGAAAATTTAGGAACTATAAACAATGACAACAATGGAATGGCGTGGGTGAACGAGTGTTGACCTGACTGGCTGTGACAGGGCGAGAGGCCTATCGGTGCTAATCTAGGTATTAAATACATCTTTACTAGAATGCTCTAGAGAATTCAGGGTTGCAACTTAGCATTACCTGATGCATTTTGAGAAGGTTTTCCTAATTACATCTCCGTCGCAAATTCTTAGTTTGTGTCATATTCAATGTTTTTTGTGAGACCTCTTCGAAAAGTAGAGTTTAGTTTGGTTTGAATAAGGTTCTGTTATTTTTCAATGTAAGTTAATGTTTGGTTTATTTAGATTATGTTATGCTATAATAATTCAGATTGTTATGTTAGCTTAGTATAGGTTAGGTTAGATTAATCCCCGACCTCCAAGGTGCTGCTCCATCGTTAACACACAGCGCCAAGACAAAGTCGTGAAGCAGATCTGCAGGACTGTACTGGACCCACCATACACCACACACCACACACCACACACCACACACCACCTAGCACTACTCTCATGTTAAAAAGTCTTCCACTCCTCACATTAAGAATAAGTAGTTTTAAACATTATATTTTCAGCTTATGGCTGCAATTTCAAATAAACCGTCTATTATTATTATTATTATTATTATTATTATTATTATTATTATTATTATTATTATTATTATTATTATTATTATTATTATCATTACTATTATCTTTTTTTTTTTTATTATCATCATTGCACTTCCGTGGTTCAGTTGTTAACGTCCCTGCCCGCCACTCGGCTAGGCGTGGGTTCGAATCCTGCTCAGGTCACTATGAAATGTTCATGGACAGGAAGCGGTTTCTGTCTCCCATGGGCAAGACCCATAGATCAATCTCGGTGAACTCTGACCCTCTATGAGGGATGATCATGAGTCTAGCGCGTAATCCTGCAGACCATGATGAATAACACAGACATACACGCACACACGTAACATATACCCAGTATCATGTTGTTTGAGAGAGAGAGAGAGAGAGAGAGAGAGAGAGAGAGAGAGAGAGAGAGAGAGAGAGAGAGAGAGAGAGAGAGAGAGAGAGAGAGAGAGAGAGAGAGAGAGAGACGCTGGAAGTGGTAACGGTGTAATCATAATGATATTGAATTATGTCACTAACGAAGCAGTGTTAATATTTTCACTTCATGTTAATCAATCAAGTAATATTTATACTGTTATGTGATGCAACATTATCTTATCATTTTCGACATTTCTTTCGACATTCCTTTTTCTCGTTGCAGTAGCTTCATCTTAACACAGTTTATACACATCTCTTACACACTCCCTCGCAGCCCTGCCATCACTTCATCTATTCAACTCCCAGCAGCTTTTCCACCAGTGAATCACCTTCATATCCATTGTCTTGAGTGGTCGCCAATATTCATCGCCTGAATGCTACCCTTGGCGCCATCCTCTCTTCGCCTACACGCCAGACGGACAGACACGCCTCCTACCACACGACACGTCCATCGCTGCCCGGCCAAAGCTCAAAGGAAACAAGGAATGTGAACAAATTAGAATGGGAAGCAAAGATGGTGATGAATGATAAATTGTTAGGCATGTTTTGTTAGTGGTAATTCCAAAACTAGGGTTCAACTGTGTGTGTGTGTGTGTGTGTGTGTGTGTGTGTGTGTGTGTGTGTGTGTGTGTGTGTGTGCGTGTGTGCGTGTGTGCGTGTGTGTGTGTGTGTGTGTGTGTGTCTGTGTGTGTGTGTGTGTGTGTGTGTGTGTGTGTGTGTGTGTGTGTGTGTGTGTGTGTGTGTGTGTGTGTGTCGCTGTGACTTCCCTGTGTGTATATATGGTTCCATTATCGAAATCCAGCATCAAAGTGACTATTGTAACGATAATGAATTATATGATTTTATAATAAACTCAATAGTATACTTCCTTCTCTTAATTCCGACGTGCAAGAAGCCGGAAACCATCCTTTTTATTTATTCATTACACTTAGTTATGTAATCATTTATTGTATTTCTTCTTCATCAAGTCAAGACGAGGCAACGGAATGTAAAACTTGTTCAGTATTTTAAGTAAAAGAGACAAGCATAAAGTCTTTATATTACGATTTACCAGCTGGGGAGTGTCTTCTTTCATCTTAATATTCCTCAGCGAACTTTTCTCTGCCGGATAATGTTGATGTAATCTCTTTATAACTCAGTTTATATACATAACAGTTTACTCAAAGTAAATGGTTAGTATAGTGTCGCAGTAAATGACTATAAGAACAATTATGCCAAGTATCTTAGTTTGTCCGAGAAGAGGTAATCCTATGATCAAGTCATTGCACCGCTGCCACTCAGACAGGACCTCGAATCTAACCCGGTGATAATATTTCTTCGTTTTAAACCTTCTCTGTTCATCTACTTGTCATTTTGAGGGATGGAGGAGCGGTAATACATTATTTTTCATCATGTATAGTGGAGAGATATAGAGAAAACAGTGCCTATCAAGTGTAATTTGATAGAACATAACAGAACAGATCTTCTTATTGTGAACGCTAGCAGACGACAGTAGTCACAGTACCCGGTGATTGATTGATTGATTGATTGATTGATTTAGTAGCAGTACAACATACAATGTGAACAGATACAAAGCACTAACAATCAAGTGAAAGTGAAATATACCCAAAAAGCATGAAAACTCCCACAAGGATAACCCAACAAAGTTTATAAAACTTATTTCCAGTGGGGTCCTTATTGAAGGCAAGACTGTGCGGGCACAGAGGAGTCAACATTACCATTTAGTACCAATCATTCACCATACTGCAGTCACCATCCCCTTACACATTGAGATATCTGGTACCATAACAAATATTAACATATAAAGCAAAAGTTGCACTTACATATACATATAAAAATCACACATATTCAAACTTAAAATTACAATTGCACATGAATTATATAGATAATATTTACATAAAACTATGAATCAATTGAATATAAAATCATTTATTTCTACATTTACTTCTTGTTCCCTTAAATGTTTCATCACAGCTGTTTTGAACCTTGGTTTTGATTCTAAATATTTTTTCGTTTTAAATCTTCATTGTTCCTCTACATATCTATTTGAGGGATGGAGGAGCAGTAACACATTATTCTTCACCATCAATAGTGGAAGGATATAAAGAAAACATTACCTATTAAGCGTAAGTAACCTAATATAAGAACATCAACAAGTTTCAACAGGTACCCTTCGGTGGCGGCCGTGTGTTGGCTGGTGTCACGTATATATAAAACCAAAATTGAGATTTTTATTATACACAGGAAAGTAATTATATATATACTTTTAAAAAATCGTCTGAAGCACCTAACCGTTTCCTACATAAATATTTGTTATATTTGATTCGTAATTATTGCATGAAATTTTTTTATTTCTGAGGTCAATCATAAAATCGATATATGGAATAAAGCAATAATAATTAAATTAAACCAATATAAACCATAGAATAGAATATATACAAATTATTCAAACCGAAAGTAAAGCCTAAATAAGCCATAGAAAAAAGAAAAAAGAAAAAAACAATGAAAAAATGAGAAAAAAACACGGTAATTATTTGTTTACATCTAAGAGTGTTAGTTATAGCGTGTTAGGTACAGTAAAAGAAGTGTTAGGACGTGGTGACCTACAAGGATAGAGATGAAGAAACCGCTTCAAGGCGATGTGGGCCCTGTACCGGGAAATGTGAATCGAACCAATTACCTATAAAAGCGAATTGGCCTCTTTGCCACATCCTCGATGCGGGAAATGAACGAAAGAAAATCAAGATTGAAGATTCAAGATCAGTTTGTGATTGCGAGTGGACGGGCAAGCAGATGCCAGGTGAACGGACGGAAGTGCCTTATAAAGTGTAGTGTAAAGTGTTACTAAGTGCTTCCCGGGTGCTGATGTGCTTCATGTGAGTACAGGAAGCATCAATGAAGACAGTGATGAACTATTACCGCCTTGTCACCTTACTGAGGCGTGGAAAGTGAAGGTAAATAATGATCACTTATATTTGCTAGCCGTGGTGGCAGTAGTTATCGTATTTTTCCCTTTCCCTTCTTTTTTATCTCTTTTTAATGGGGAATGAAGAGTGGACATGAATGGGTTACTCAAGAAGGCATAGTAGAGGGAGAAAAGGAAGTAGGATAGAGCCTTTGTTATGGTCAATTTTGGCGGGAAAAGAGTGTATCATGCCAGACACCGCTTGATAGACCGTCAATCAGGTGTTTATAATGTGTTTATATGTGTGTTTATGTGTTACTTTTGGTAATTCCATCCATTAACGACGAAGCTGAGGTCGGCCTCCGCTCACACCAGTTATTCCATCTTGCTCCGTCCTGTCGTGGATAATTATTTTAATTTGAGGCAGGTAGTGTGATGGCGGCAGGGTGTTGTGATGGCGGCTGGTGTATCCTGGTGTAGGTGGCTGGTCTGCCAGCTCACAGAGCCACTTTTCCAGTTTCTTAGTGTGTGAGGCAGGCAGTTGAACAATAGAGGTCCGTTGTGGGTGTGTTAGCGTCGGTATCCGGTCATTTCGCCCACATTGCCAATTCGCCACACTATGGAGTCATTCTATCCACAGGTCATTTCGCCCACACAATGGAGTCACTTCGCTCACACTGTGGAGTCATTTCGCTCAGGTTAGGTTAGGTTGACATATGGGCGAATTGGCAATGTGGGCGAAATGACCGTAAACCGTTAGCGTCCTCACTCACTGTATGTGTATATGCGTGTTTATATGTGTATGTGTATGTGGTGAGAACTACATGCACATCGTCATAAGAAGAGCAGAAAACAGTCAGATATTTTATTTCTCTTATACTTTTTAATGTATTTCAGTGATTACGTGTTCAACTTTAATTATTCTTTCCTCTTATTAACCCTCGTTCGGTAATTAATTACAACTTCTCCTTAATGCACCTGGATATAAATAAAACAAATATTAGTATAGATTTCGATGCATTTCGAAGGATTTTAACATTCATTTCCGTCGCAAATGCATATATTCGAAACACAATTATTATTATTATTATTATTATTGTTGTTATTATTATTATTATTATTATTATTATTATTATTATAACTCATGTACAGAAAATGTTGGAGCTTTCAGTAGTAGTAGTTATAGTAATAGTAGTATAGTAGTATTCATGTTGGGATAAACATAAACAGCATATTATTAAACTTTTTTTATTCGATGTATACAAACTAAACTACAATTATAACAATAACAAATATCAACAATAACATAATGTGTGTGTGTGTGTGTGTGTGTGTGTGTGTGTGTGTGTGTGTGTGTGTGTGTGTGTGTGTGTGTGTGTGTGTGTGTGTGTGTGTGTGTGTGTGTACATGCGACCTAAACAACAAAATGAATGAATCAGTTTGAACATTCGTACAACGTGTTCGGGTCAGGTGGAATTAAGTTAGGTTAAGTCAGGACAGGTCAAATGATATAATAACAACAACAGAAGGACAAATATTACAACAATACATAATAACAAAAAATACAAGAAAGAAAGAAAGAAAAAAAACTATAAATAAGTGAACATCGATTAGTATAAGACTATAAGTCCTAGCAGTAATTATGAGATGAAATATATATTTATGTATGTATGTCTATTGATGATGATGAGGATAACGTGTGTGTGTGTGTGTGTGTGTGTGTGTGTGTGTGTGTGTGTGTGTGTGTGTGTGTGTTATCCCAAGGACCTTCCCGTGGAGTTCCAATACATCCTTCTGTAGTAACTATCTTGACTGTGGGCGGCCGTGGGCGTGGGCGTGGGCGTGGGTTGCCTTCTGACGCCTTGGGAACCTGGGGCGGCATTGGTGGGGGAAAGGGGGAGGCTGGAGAACCACTGATGGAGGGGACGAATGGAGGAGGAGGAGGAGGAGGAGGAGGAAAAGGAAGAGGGGGAGGGGGAGGGGAAAGGGAGGATAAGGGTAAGATTGGGGGAGCGCGGGATGTTGAAAATCTATGATTAGTTGTCCACACCCATCTCTCCCCACCCAGTCTCCCACCCACTCCCCCAACTACTCCTCCACCCACTCCCCCACTTACTCCCCTACTCACTCCCCCACCCACTCCCCCACCTACTCCCGCACCTAATCCTCCACCCACTCCACCTAATCCCCCACCCACTCCTCCACCTACTCCCCAACTCACTCCCCCACCTAATCCTCCACCCACTCTTCCAACCACTCCCGCATCCACTCCCGCATCCGCTCCCGCACCCACTCCTCCACCCACTCCCCCACCCACTCCTCCACCCACTCCAGATCCTCCTGTGGGTGGTACATTAATTCCTTGTTTAGCTTGTGCTCCTCTCACTCCACCTGTCCCACTCCACACCCAGTCCCTTTGTCCCTGGCTCTCGGGGGCGTGGGTGCTGGGGGTGAGAGGGGTTAGGGGTGACTGTGGTGGCTAGAAGGGGGAGGCTGGGGCTGGGGGAGGCTGGGGGCTGATGGATGAGGGAGACGTAAACTGTGGTAGTGGTGGTGGTGGTGGTGGTGGTGGTGTGTTTCCGTGTCCTTGTTGGGGTGATGTCCTGCGGTGCCCTTGGGGAGGTGAGAAGGATGTCCAGGCTCCAGGGATGTCAGGGGTTTCAGGGGTTGGTGTTAGGGCATCCAGGGACTCATGTTCATCAGGGTAGTTTATTAAGTAGATGTTCAATGCTTCAGGGACATCAGGGGTGGATGTGAGATATCCCAAGGCAGCAATGAGTCCCTTAGTGTTTTCATTATCAGTCCCCTCAGTGTAGTCGCTCCCTTGAAGGTCCCTAGAGATAGCCAGGGATGGGGGAGTAAGCCCCTGGATGGTGGGTGTCCCTGCTCCTCCTGTAACGGCGCCAGGGTGAAGTCATAGCGTCCCTTCACCTTCAGATATCGTAGGTATGTTCACTTCGGTATTAACTTATTCAGGAGGGAAGTTATTGATCCTCACAGGTCTTGTTCTTGGCCCCACTCTACCTGGGATGGTTAAGATTGTCCCTATCTTCTCCCTCCCCTCCGTCAGGGTGTCCAAGAACCCTTCTGCGTCCCCTTCTGCGTGTGTTAGCAAGATGTCCTGATAATCTTGCGTTAACAGAATATCTTCACCTGAGTGTGTGAGCAAAATGTCTATCTCCTGTTGTCCCTGTGTTAGGTAGGCCTCGTTCAGCTTGACTGCAGGGACCCTTTGGAAGGATAACTCTACAGGGGGCAGTGGGCGTGCGGGCGTAGGGGCGTGGGGAGCTTGAATGGGTGTGTGTGTCTGTCCTTCCGTGTATGTCCCCTGTAGGAAGGTGTTGGGTGATGGGTGTGTAGGGAAGGCTAGCGGGCGTGGGTGTCCTTGGGTGTCTTGTGGGTGTGTAGTGGGCGCCTTGTGCCTGCATTGGCCCGGAATTGGCTAAAGTATCGTTACGGAGTACCGATGCAGATCCGTTTTCCGGCCCGCAATGTAACCGATTCAGGCCCGGGGTGCAAACGTATATTGGCACGTAATCAGCCAACAATTGTGGGCTGATTACATAGTAATCGGTCCCATTAATGGGGCCGATTACTACGTAATGGATTATCGATGCAAGACCGATTCATTTTTTGGTGACTTGCCGACACTGGCACGATGCTGGCCCGGCATAACCATGTTTGCTGGGTTAGATTCAGGACAGACTTAGGTAGATATATTGGCTCACTAACAGAGTGTTGAACGATTGGAATAGGCTGGATAGACAGGTAGCAAGTGGTGAGTCAATAGGTAGCTTTAAAAGATGGTTGGATCAGAGTATGGATAGGAATGACAGGTGGGATGGATAAATATTGGATTATTCCAAGGGTGGGGGACAAGGAACTGCCTCGTGTAGATCATCAACTGGCCTCTTGCAGTCTCATCAATTCTTATGTTCTTATGTTCCTTTCTCCCTAACCTGTTTTTATCACGAAGGTAAGCAATGAGCAAGATAAGTAATGCATAGGTCTGCCTTATACTAGTACGTTATGTGTTCTCTGTCATAGGTGGTGATGCTGGTGGTGCCTTCTTCTTAGTAGTAATAGTAGTATTAATGAGCTAGATGAGTAATGCATTGGTCTGCCTTATAATAGGTGCGTCCACTGTATAAGGCAGTGGTGTCAGACGTCAGTGCTGCCTTGTTCTTCTTCTTCTCTGTGTGAGGTGGTGGTGGTGGTGTTGGTGGTGCCCTAGATAAGCAATGCATTGGTCCCCTCTAGAATAGTTCTGTTCTCTATCATAGGCAGTAGTGTATGTGGTGAGTGCTGCCCTCGATAAGTAATACATTGGTTTGCCTTCTAATAATTGCGTCCTCTGAATATGGCGGTGGTGTTGGTGGTGTCAGCGCTGGCCTAGAATAGTTCCGTTATCTGTCATAGGTGATGGTGTTGGTGGTGTATGTGGTGTACGTGGTGTCCTAGATATATAATACATTGGTCTGCCTTCTACTAGTTGTGTTCTCTGTGGTATTTAGTGGTGAGAGTGAGTGCTGCCCTCTGCCGCCACGCATGCGCCCGCCCTGCCTCCCCGCCTCAGTCCCTCCGTCACCTCTGTGAAAGTGTATCCACGCCACCAAGATTCTGTGATTTTCTCGCGCCCTTCACCTGTGGAAGTGTATTATGTAGAGCGGAAGATATTAAAGGTGGTGTAGTGCCTGAGTACTATTGAAAAACCCTCGTATTGCCTTTACTAATGAGTCAAAATGGCCGATACCGATGTCCAGAGCAGCGATGTGGACACCCTGAGGCCAGCGGGAGGAGGTGGGTGTTCTGTTCTGGTTAATATTAGAGGATTAATTTATGTTTTAGGCTTAGTGTGGCCTAGGATTGTATGGGTTAAGGGTGGTGGGTCATTCATGGTTGTTGACATGCATTACAAATAATTGAATCGGAGCCAAAATGTGCGGGGCGACTTATGTCAGATTTTATCATGCTGAATTTCTGCCTGCCTCGAGTGTCTGATTTTGTTAATGTTCCATCCTTGCTTCTTGTAGGCCTAGTGGGTGGGTAGGTATTCTATTTAAGTAGGCTGGGTTAGGTTACAGTTAAGATTGATTTTTGTTCATGATTTAGGAAATGAATGACATATTTTGTTTATCTGTCATCAGCTTGGGTATGTCTTTATGTCAAGTTACCTGTGCTATTATTATCATCTGTTTAGCTGAAAGAAAGTTATTTTTCACCTGGATGGACGTGTGAGTGTAGGTGTGACTGTACCTGGGTTCTTGCAGATCAATAATGCATGTATTTGTAGTGTGGGGCACCTGTGGTAATGAAATCAAGATATTTCTAGCCAGATGTCACTTAATTAATCTTCTATACGTGGTAGGGTTTACAGTGGGATGATATGGAGATAACATTAGCGTCTTCTCCCGAGGTTAATACTTAAATGTCAGCTAGAATTGAGGTTGCATAATATCATGCACTATATATCAACTTCCGGAAACTTGTTAAAGCTAAATAGTCCGTGCCTCAAAATTAGTAGGCTAACCTTATCTTCATATCATCCTTTTCAGTGTAATAGGCAGGGATTACACATCTGTCACCACACCTGCGGTCAGTCAAGGCAATGCATATATGGGTGGAATGATGGACATTTATAAAGAAGTAGTTTGTAGTTTGACATGATTGGGTTTCATGTTTAGGGGACACGCCCCAAACACGCCCACACACCAGCAACTAAATATGTAGTAATAATTATGTATAAATGAATTAAAGTAACTACCCAAAAGTGTGTTGTTGCACTTGTAGGTTAAGTAAGATAGTAGAAACAGAAGATATTGATTTTATTGTGAATGTGCAGGTTTTCCGGTAAAGGCTGGCCTACCTAATGCTAGTTTGGTGACATTTATTTTTTTATTTTTACTTGAGTTTATGGTGTTACTATGGCATGAAAACAACCAAATGCAGGCACTGGCATTGCTTACCATAGTGATAGTAAAGAGGCGAGAGAGTGAAAGCTCATAGGGTTTCATCATTTCATTATAATTAACAGTTATGAATTATATTTATGGTATGTACCTCATAATATTTTTTCACCCAAGTTTCAAAGCAGATTAGTGTTAGGTTTTTTTTATGTAGTGTATTACTTAGGCAGCCTGATTAGAGTATAATGGTATACACTTAGTAGTACTGAGTAGGGCTAGGTTACATGAGAGGAAGGCAAGAAAAGAAAACCAGATAATTAGAGTATGACAGGAAAATGTTTACTAAGATAATAGCTTGTGATTCCTGAGGTGTTGATGGATTCTGTCACATCCAGGTGTTATAGTTGACAGATTTACCTGCAATAATGCCAATTTGATCGTTCTGAGCCCTTACGTTCTTATATATATTTTCTTTTTCTTTCTGTTTTTTAAATTAATAGGGTACTGGCCAAGGACAAACAAAAATAGGTGGGGGGAAAAAAATCCCGCTTGTCGCCAGACCCTGTATAGAGGAGAGTAGGAGAAATAGAGGCAAGGGGTGGAGGTTCAACTTAGTATGAGGTTTTTTTATATATATATTTTTTATATCTTGGCATATGTCACCTGTAGACACGGCTCTGATGCCCTGCAGGATTTTTTTTTGTTAGCCGTGATGATGGCGGTTGACCCTCGCCCGTCAGTGGTTCGTGCAGTATTTTTTAACTGATGCCTGTAACCCCTGATGCACTCACAGACGAAGACAGGGTTAAATAATAGCATGTGGGTTTCTTCGGCCACTCGACGATTGCTTTAGAAAGGCCAGAGTTCCGTTGGGATTCTAACTGTGCTCACCACTGCTGTTCTCTGACCACTCGGCCACTGCCTCCTTTTGAAAGAGTTCATGTCATAGGCAGGGGATAGTTATCTGGAAGATTATGTCGAGTAGATAGTTGTAGAAATTGAGTTTTTGAGGCATTGAACAGAACTAGGTTTGCTCTGCCCCAATCAGAAACTAGTGAAAGATCAGAAATTAGGCGTCCTATAGCATCTCACCTTGAATCATTTCATTCTTGTTGGGTTGGGCATATGTTGTACAATGTTGAAAAATGCAAGGTGGTGTCATCAGCATAGGAGTGGATATATGCAAGACATTTAAACTCGATTAAAGATTATATTGCTATGAGCAGCAGAATCATAAATTATATGTATAAAGATCAGCATGAATAAATAATAAGTTAAATGTTTCCAAGGTAATAATATTCCCTTTCACTTGAACATTGTTTCCCCGCCGCACACACTGCCAGGAACTTAAGATGTAACATTGGCAGTTGTCCATCCAGTCACCTTGCACCAACGGAAGCAGCTGGTGCAAGGCTGCTGATCAAAGTTTTCCTCTATTATGGTTGTCGAAGGCATATACTGGAGAAACAATGATATTAAAGTAATATTATGCTGTATTTTGTATTGTATTAATACAATAATATTCCTCAAGTTTACTCTCTGGCAGACAAGGGTGAAGGAATGCAATTACAGCTTCATGTATATTTCCTTAAGGTTGTTTATTGATGTAAGCTTTAATCTGTTGTTAAGAAAGGATTAGTTTTATGTTGCATAGAAACATGTAACTTAGCAACCAAATCCTATCTATAGAGTGTGAATGGCTGTTAGGGGAGACATGTTGGGTTGGTGTGAGGGGTGGGAGGCCATAGTAAGTATTAGGGGGCTGCTCTGACCTCCAAACTGGGATTACTGGGACGACGAGGAAGAAGCAGTAATCTGCCCTAATTCAACCTCAAGTTTTGTGGAGCTTTGCCAAAGTAAGAGTCATAGATGTTCAGCTGATAATGATCTTTGCTGCTGAGACACACCCAGTTTGCATCATTTATTTTTTATTATAGAATGTAGAGCGGTTAAACAATGATTTATAACACATACACACACGCACATATAGTGACAGATACACACACACACACAAATGGTTAAAACAAATCGTAAGTCATTCATAAAACCATGCAGCCGTATTATGTAATTATATGACTTATGAATAGTTAACGTAACGGCTAACACTATGAGAGAGGTCATGTTATTGGTGAACGTGACAACAATACTATAATCCCACAGCCACACCCGAGAGGTCAAGTTAGGTCGGTTTGACTGTAATACATAACCAAAAACAAACTGAATGTAATACCAAAATAAATATAAAGAAAAAGATGTCTCCTGAATTATTTTATTTGAAGTATTTACATTTAAACCTTGCAGAATAACAGAAGGAAAATAAAAGAGAGAGTCTGTGTTAATACTCTGAACAATTTTCACTGTGAAATATTTTAAATTGCTATATACATCCAGGTTAGGAAAAGGGATGCAGTGGAATTGAATTAGAAATGGTTGTATGAAGTATTTGCACTGTTGAATTATATTGTTACTTTACGGAGACCAAGTATTGAAAAAATAAAATAATAATGACCGTTTTAGGTAATAATGCTCCATAAAGGAATAGGTAAGGTTAGGTTAGGTTAAGTTAGGTGGAGGGGTCGGATGAGGAAGGAATAGCAAGAGAGAGAGACAGAGATAAATTCATGTTGGAATGGCAATTTTAGAAGAGTAAGAACTACCTTTAAGTAAATAAAATAACTATAACTTAAAGTGAAAATACAACAGCAAGAACCATAACTCGTCTCTTCTGAATAATTAAATAGATAAGTCTGACTCCTCTCCCCTCTCCCTCTCCCCCTTCCCCCTCCCCTTCCCCCCCCCTCCCCCACATCCTGACCTACTTTCGATGCCTTAGGTGGGAATACCCCTGACAGGCACAGTATTTGGTGTTAGAGCTAATGTACTTTACTAGTGTTTAATTATTAGTGGAAATACGTACCCATAATTTGACACGAAACATACACTTGCATAAGGAGTTAAAAGTAATTATAGAAGCTGGTACCCAACGAAACAATATGAGTGTAATAAAGTTAGGTTAGGTTAGATAACACAGTGGGAATAATAGGATGTTATCTATAGGTAAATCGCGACTATCATGGTAGGAGGGAAGAAATTTTTTTTTTTTTTTTTTTTTTTTTTTTTTCTCTCTCTCTCTCTCTCTCTCTCTCTCTCTCTCTCTCTCTCTCTCTCTCTCTCTCTCTCTCTCTCTCTCTCTCTCTCTCTCTCTCTCTCTCTGTGTGTGTGTGTGTGTGGTTATAGTGTGCAACATATGTGGTCAGTGAGTCAGGAAGTGATGTACACACACACACACCTTTATGCATTATACTGCTTCTCTTATCATTATGCAATTAATTAACCCTCATTTGTGTTCTGTGTTGCTCCCATTATCTGGTAACGAACTTGTTTTGAACCTCATGGATGATTTAATTGTTTTTTTTTTATTAATCGTGGGAGTTGTGTTGATAATTGTTATGTGTTTATTTATTTATTTATTTATTTTTGAGTTTTTATATCATGGCTTGAACGTGTAGATGTGAAGGTTAGGTTAGGTTAGGTTGAGGACACAGATATATTAATTAAGGTGTATGGCTGTCATTAGCTATGTATCTATGTATGTCACCTTCAACACACACACACACACACACACACACACACACACACACACACACACACACACTCATAATAGTACAAGTCAAACACGTGTATAGTTTCTTGATCCTTAATTGGTTGTTTAATCATTCCTAACAACCTCAATAATAGATGAAAAAAAAGATATATTAGGTGTTAAATAATAGTTTTAAACAAAAGTTAAAACCCAACACTAACATTTATTCCCTCGATGTATCAGGAAAATTACATAACTTTCTATCTCAGCATTAGGAGAGAGAGAGAGAGAGAGAGAGAGAGAGAGAGAGAGAGAGAGAGAGTGAGTGTGAGTATAATCAGCCACTTAATATGAAATGCAGTACACTTGAGATGCTGAGGTGTAGTGAGGGGAAGGGGAAGGCTGAAGGCTAGCCAGTAGTGTCGTGGCCGCCAGCGAGAAAGGAAGAGGTGATGGTGTTAGTTCATTGTTAGTCACTTGACGGCTTACTCGCTCCCTGATGTGTGTGTGTGTGTGTGTGTCTCCCCATTCAACTAGTGACTTGCAGAAATTTAGGGTTAACCTACTTTGCTCTTCATCCTCCCCCCAACCCCCCCTCCACTCCTCTATCATCCTCCCAAGAGAGAGAGAGAGAGAGAGAGAGAGAGAGAGAGAGAGAGAGAGAGAGAGAGAGAGAGAGATTCCTAATGTATTAACTCAAGAGTCTTCACCTTGAATCACCTGATCTTGTTCAATTGATTCCCAGACACCTTGAAAAAAATAACAAAAAACATTACCTACTTAGACGAGCTGGTGGTGGTGGTGGTGGTGGTGGTGGTCTAGCGATAACAACAAATATATAGTGTTAGTGAAGACGTTATGGCTGCGACAAGGGTGAGGGCAGGAAGCTATGATGAGTAAGGGTGATACGCCTTGCATCTCGTTGGGGGCAGGGACGAGGAGAGGAGGAGGCAGAGTGATGCAGGAACGGGAGACAGGAGAGAGTGAAGAGGGAGAGTGTGAAGGGATAGCAAGGGTGCAGTGGGAAGGGGAAGGGAGGGGGTAGAGAGTGTGAAGGGATAGGAAAGAGGCAGTGGGAAGGGGAAGGGGGTAGAGGAGGAGGAAGGAGAGGTGGGAAGGTATTGGGAGGCTGGCTACCGGAAATTTACTCCTCTTCCTTACTGGTCAGTGAAGGAAAATAATAAATTGTAGCGAAAAGTTTAAAGTTTTGAGAAAGCATTTAGTGTAGTGTTGTGACTTATATAAATACGACCACCAATGACTTATATTACTACTACTACTACTATTACTACTACCTATCTTTTTTTCTTTTTTTTTATTATTTAACCATTCACTACCTTTTGTCTCGTCCCTTTAACGAATCAACTACGTAATATCTATACTACTTTACTACCTGTAGATCTTTAATAATTAGTAGCCAGTTACCTGTACTAGTGGCCGTGCATACCGACATACCTTTAGGCAAATAAGTAAGGTATTTTTATTTATTTATTTTTTTATATCACCTGCATGTTGTCCCTTTAAATGTGGATTGAATCACGCGGATGCCCGCCTACCTGTGCGTCCTTTTTTACCTGTGTTCCTTCCCTTTAAAATGGAGCGAGCCGCCACTACCTACTACTACTACTACTACCACCTGTAGCCTGTCCCTTTAATTAAGCACCTCACCTGAAATAATGGTACTTTATGTAACGTAATTATTAGTATAAGAAAAGTACATCTACGTGTGTGTGTGTGTGTGTGTGTGTGTGTGTGTGTGAAGTATGTAGGCAGTTATGGCGCCAAAAAACTAAATAATGTAAATGAAAAAGAAAACTTGAAATAGTGTAACTGGTATGATGCTTTTATCTCTCACTTTTCCCTCCCCCCCTTGCCTCCTTTCCCTTTCCCCCTCCCTCTTGCCCTCTCTTCTCCCCTTCCCCCCTCCCTCTTCTTACCTCTTTTCCCCTCCTCTCTCCGTCATCCGGTTGGTGTGTGGCTGTGAAGGGTCAGAGGTGAAGGTCGTCTCTCTCTCTCTCTCTCTCTCTCTCTCTCTCTCTCTCTCTCTCTCTCTCTCTCTCTCTCTCTCTCTCTCTCTCTCTCTCTTCCCCTCAGCCTCCCGGAAACACGGTGGCATGGACGTTTAGGATGAGAGGAAGATGAAAGTTGGGAGAGAAGACGAAAAAACTCTGAAAGAAAAGGAGGAGGAGGAGATAGAGGAGGTAGTGAGGGAAGAGTAAGAGGTGGTTATGAGAGGAGGAAGAACCCATGGAGGAAAGGGAGAAGAGAGGGGATGAAGAGGAGGTAGGAGGAATGCAAGAGGGAGAAGGAAATGTAAGGTAAATCAGAACAAGTTTGAGTCTCTCTTATAAGTGTATTGAGTGACCTTGAAGATGGAATGCATGCCAACCTGTACACCTTACTTACCACGCCCACACGCCACGCCCACACACACCACGCCCACCACACACCTTCTCTACCGCCATACTTGTTCACATTGTTACTCTCCTCCTCCTCCTCCTCCTCCTCCTCCTCCTCCTCCTCCTCCTCCTCCTCCTCCTCCTCCCTCCTCCTCCTCCTCCTCACTTGTTAATGTTATTGTTTGTTTTTTATGTATGTATTTGTTGACTTTCTCACCTGTTTGTTTGTACGTGTGTGTGTGTGTGTGTGTGTGTGTTGTGTGTGTGTGTGTGTGTCTAGCTGTCACGTGTATACAGTTGTGCTTCAGGTGTTATTGAAAGTATACATATATGGTTTATTTATTTATTCTCTTTCACACACACACACACACACACACACACACACACACACACACACACACACAAGACCCTCACACCATGTCTGTTTTGATATATTTTCAGTGATTTTTCTCTTCTCTTACTTTTTTGTTTTTTATTTGATTTATTCCTATTTTTTTCTGGTTTGGAAGGTCATGAGTGAGAGGTGTACGTCTCTCTCTCTCTCTCTCTCTCTCTCTCTCTCTCTCTCTCTCTCTCTCTCTCTCTCTCTCTCTCTCTCTCTCTCTCTCTCTCTCTCTCTCTCTCTCTCTCTCTCTCTCTCCCCTCTCTCTCTCTCTCTCTCTCTCTCTCTCTGAAGAAAGGATTAAGAGAGAAGTGAGATAAGCATGAAATCATCTCTCCTCCTCCTCCTCCTCCTCCTCCTCCTCCTCCTCCTCCCTTCTTCCTTTCATTTCCTTTCTTCCCTAATCTCACCCTACCCAGAATGGAGGAGTAGAGAGGGAGGGAAGGAGGGAGGGAGAGAGAGAAAGAAAGAAGAAAAAGAAGAGGGAAGGAATGAGGAAGAAGACATATGACACACACACACTCTCTCTCTCTCTCTCTCTCTCTCTCTCTCTCTCTCTCTCTCTCTCTCTCTCTCTCTCTCTCTCTCTCTCTCTCTCTCTCTCTCTCTCTCTCTCTCTCTCTCTCGCGATACCCAAGTTGGAGGGGAAGGAGGAAAAGTAACAAGATTTCATACAAATTTTATCCCTAACATAGACTTAAATTACTGCGGTGTCATGTTGTAGTGTGGTGGTGGTGGTAGTAGTGGCGGTGGTGTGGTGGTGGTAATGGTGGTGGTGGTAATGGTGGTGGTGGTGGTGCACTAACCTAACCTACACCGTCTATCTTAACCAAGGACTAATAGAGTGACCTTAACCCTAACCTAACTTAACTGACAC
>JAXIVD010007081.1:7500-12500 GCA_036785275.1 Cancer borealis
CTTTCGACAGATTCACAGCATATGCAGGATCATTGAGATTGATATATCTGGATACAGAACAGTGACCATGGCTCTCTTTCTGTTTCATCTCCCGATCCTCTACTGTAATTTTATTGAGAGGACGCAAGAAAAACAAGACTGTTTTGAGCTCTCTATCCATGAGTAACTCTGCTGGAGTATGACCTGTCATAGTGTGAGGTCTAGTTCGGAAACGTCTGAAATTATCCCTTGTTCATCAACCTTAATCCCACACACGCTTCCAAGCCGCCAAACTGGCAACACGTATTTCATTCTCCGCTCTCACCTAACTTAGCAGTTGACAGACACAACCGCAGTGCTGTTTATCTGCTAGTGTTGAACGAGCATATCCGGTTTGCCTTTAGAGACACCCGACGGTGAATCCTGAAGGAGTGGAGGCTCAGGCCACACCATGACTAGGACCCTTAAGGTTGTTTCCTTCTCAAAGTGGTTGGCAACAATTTCTCCACTTGAGTACCCCCCCATGGGATCTACCTTGACGTGGTGGGGGTGAGCTTGTGTGTCCGTCAGAACCAACAAGATGATCCCGACCGTAGGCTGGTGTGGGTCACCGGTGCCGCCCGCCAGGGGGATCGCCCGTCGTGGGCCGTCCTGTGTTGGCTGGAGGGTGCCTGAGCCGGTAGACATCGAGGCCGAGGGCTTTGCTCGCCGCTGCGGGGCAAACTTTCGGTGCCACAAAGGCTGCCTTTTAAACCGGGTAGCCCTGTGGGAGACGAGGTACCCCGTCCCCGGCGGGAGCGCTCGGCCTCTTTTGCCAATCCGGTAGGCGGTTTACCCGTGACCCCCGATGCCATTCTCATTAAAAACAACAGTATATGGATAAACAAAATTTAACAAGCCTCCCTCGAGTGGTATCCGACCAGTCCCTCGAGGCCTCTGCTGCTGGTCGCCCTCCCCCTGACACCTCTGCTTGCCCAATGGATCTGGTCTCGACCTCTCTACCTGTTCCTCAGACCCCTAATACCATACCACCTTCTACTCTCCCTTGTACCCCTGCCCCCTCCACAACTATACCCCACCTCCCACATCTTCTCTCTCTCCTGCTACCACCCCCCCACCCCCCCCAGGATTCGGTCCTCATTACTCCTCATCCTCCTCTACCACTACCACGTCCTCTTCTTCCCGCCCCGATCCTCGGCCTTCCTCCCCTACCCCTTCTTCCACCCATCCCTCTCCTCTACCTCCTTCCTCCTCCTTCTCTCCCTCCCACCCTCCATCCTCCATCTCCTGCTCTAATTCTTTTGCTGTCCTTGACCCTGATACTCCTACCTCCATCACCATCTGTACCCCTACCTCTCCCTCTCCACGCCCTCAGTGCTCCCACTTCACCAAACGACAACACCACTCTGAATCTTTGGTCTCCTCTCCCCCACCAACCCCCTCTCCAGCTCCCGCCTTGATCTCTTCACCCCCTCTCCACCTCGCTAAAAAGACTCGCCCTGCACCTTCCTCGCCCGCTCCTTCCGAGGGTGATAACCTCGATGCCATCATCGAGTACATAAAGAACACGGCTCCATTGTCCTCTCCTACCTCCTCATCTGCTCCCCCGGCCCCTCCTATCCAGGTCGTGGCCTCTATTCACCCATCCCCCAAGCACCTCCCTCCTACCCCGACTCCCCCTCCTTCACCTTCTCCCTCTGCTGTCTCCCCTCCTCAACCCCTCCTCCAGCCCCCCTCCCCCCCGTCTGCACCCGGCGCTCCGCCATCTCCCCCTTCCCCGCTTTACTCTCCCCTCCCCTCCTCGTCTTAGCCCGCCTGTTCTTCGGTGCAGCCCGCTTCGTCTGCCCCTCCCCCCCTTCCTCTGCTACCCGATCTATTCTCTCTCTTCCCCTACCACCTGGCTACTCCCGCACCGATCTCCTCTCTCAATTTCCCCCCTCTCCCCATACCTCATCCACTCCTGACCCCCTTCCTTCTTCCTCGTTTCTTATGGATATGGACCCCGGTCCTTTACTCCCTGAGAACGCTCCTCCCTCACCTTCACCCATCCCGAGTCTTATCCCCTACTGATCATGTCTGTTTTTCAGTGGAATATTCGTGGTTTTCGTGCCCATCGACAGGATCTTCGCCAACTCATTTCCTCTTATGTCCCCATGGTCCTCTGCCTTCAGGAAACCTTCCTTACTAGCCCGCCTACCCCTATTCCCCAGTACCGCTTTTTTTCCTCCCAACACTCTATCTCTTCTTCTGCTATCCTTCTTCACCAGTCTGTTGCTTCTACCCCTCTTCCTATCCCTACTACACTTCCCTGTACGGTCCTTCGTATCTACCTCCGCCGTTGGGTGTCTCTCGTTTCCCTTTACCTTTCCCCTTCCCAGCCTCTTCATCTCGATGCCCTCCGCTCCCTTTTCTCTAACCTCCCTTCCCCCCTCCTTGTGGTTGGTGATTTTAATTGTCGCCACACCCTTTGGGGGGATTCTGTGGTCACCTCTCGTGGCCGCTCTCTCGACCGTCTCCTTAAAGACTTTGACCTTGCTATTCTTAATACTGCTGCCCCCACACACTTTGATCTCCGCACCCAGACTTTCTCCTGCCTCGACCTCGCCCTCTGTTCCCCTGACCTACTACTGGATCTCCACTGGTCGGTTTTTGACCACAATCCCTGTAGTGATCATTTCCCGGTTCTTCTTTCTCCTACTTCCTACATCCCTCTTCCCAGTCCCCCTCGCTGGTGCTTTGGTAGGGCAGACTGGCGTGCTTTTGCCTCACTGTCTGCCCTTCGTCTCTCCTCTCCTGATTTTTCCTCCTCTTCTGATATGTTGATCTACTTTATCACGTCTGTCCTCGCTGCTGCTTTTGTCTCCATCCCTCGGACTTCCCGCCCCTTTGCCTCCAAATGTGTTCCCTGGTGGAACCCTGCTTGCACTACCACCTTTCGCCTGAAACGGGCGGCCTGGATTAGTTACCGATGTAAACGGGACACTCCCGGCCAGCTTCCGGCCTTTGTTAACTTTAAATGTGCCTCGGCTAGATTCCGCCGGACCACTAGATTGGCTCAGTCCAACAGCTGGCGTGCTTATGTGTCTACCTTGACTTCCTCTGCCCCCATTGTTTCAGTCTGGCGCCGTATTCATAAATTGTCAGGTAAACACCCACCCTCCTTTGTTCCTGTACTTCGTCTCCCCCAGGGTGATATTGCTGAGCCCCTCCAGGTTGCTACAGAACTGGGCTCGTTTTTTAGCAGCGTCAGCAGTGGTTCCCATCTTCCTCCTGAGTTTGCTGCCCTTAAGGCGGCACGTGAGCACACCCCTATTACCTTCACACTTTCTTCTAATGCTTCATATAACACCCCCTTCTCCCCCTCTGAACTTACCTCTGCCTTGAAGTGCTGTCGTAACACCTCTGCGGGCCCTGATGGTGCTCACTATCAGATGCTCCGCCACCTTCCTACTGTCTCCCTGACCTTCTTACTTACCCTTTATATTCGGGTTTGGCTAACTGGGGACTTCCTACCCCAATGGCGCGATGCACTTATACTCCCTTTTCTTAAGCCTAACAAATCTGGCGCTCTCCCCCAGGATTATAGGCCCATTGCTCTGACTAGTTGTGTCTGCAAGCTCCTTGAGCGCATGATCAATCTCCGATTGATGTGGTACCTCGAATCAAAGAACCTTCTCTCCCCCACTCAGTTTGGATTCCGCCGTGCCCGCGGTACAGCAGAATCTCTCGCCCGCTTACAAACATGTATTACTTCTGCTTTTGCCCGACGAGAATCTGTCTTAGCTGTTTTCTTTGATCTTGAGAAAGCTTACGATACCACTTGGCGTCATCACATCCTTCACAAGCTGTCCTGTGCCGGTATCTATGGCAACATGGGGGTTTTCCTCCATAACTTCCTGCGGAACTGTTCCTTCCGCGTTAGGGTCGCTTCCTCTTGCTCCCCCTCCTTCTGTCAGTACGAGGGTGTGCCCCAGGGCTCGGTCCTGAGTACTACCCTCTTCCTCCTGGCTATTGACGGTATCGTTTCTACCCTCCCGCCTGGTGTCAGGTCCTCTCTTTATGTAGACGATTTCGCCATTTATGACATGGACAGCTCCTCCAGTCTTCTCCATCGCCTTCTTCAATCTGCTGTTACTGCCACCTCCTCTTGGGCCACCGACCATGGCTTCCGCTTCTCCCCTACAAAGTCTTTCTCCATTTACTTTTCTCGTTCCCGTACTGCTTGTCCCCCTCCCCTTCTTCTTGATGGTACCCCTCTTGAGTATCGCATATCGGGCAAGTTTCTTGGTCTTATCTTCGACTCTCGCCTCACTTGGCGCCAGCATGTCCTCTCTCTCAAGGATACCGCCCTTCGCCGCCTCCGTCTTCTACAAATCCTCTCCCATGTGGCTTGGGGTGCCGACCGCAAGACTCTACTTTCGCTGCATACTGTACTGATCCTTTCTGTCCTTGATTATGGCTGCCATGTTTATTCTTCCGCCTCCCCCTCCGTCCTCAGCCTCCTTGACCCTGTTCATCACCTTGGTCTTCGCCTTGCTCTTGGTGCTCTCTGATCTTCCCCTGTGGAGAGCTTATACACTGAAGCCGGCCTCCCTTCTCTTCCCCGTCGCCGGGCCCTCCTTTCCCTCCGCTGCTATGCCCGTTCCCTTCAATTTCCCTCCTCCGCTTTGCGTATCCCTCCTTCTCTGACCGCAACCTTTGCCACCCGGCCTCGCTTACCTGTTCCCTTCCCCCTCCGTATGCGTGCCCTTCTGTCCCATCCTTCTTCCCCCTCTCTTAATCCGCTCCCATTATCTGTTTCCTCTACTCCTTCCTGGCTCTCCCCTCACCTCTCCTTTTGCTCCTCTGTCTTCCCAATCTCCCCGAAATCTAATACCCCTTCCTGTGTCTTACGCTCTCATTTCTCGGCTCATCTTCCTACTCATTCTGGTAGCGTACACGTTTATACTGATGGCTCCAAGTCTTCTACTGGCTCGGGCTGTGCTGTCCTGTTTCCTGACACTTATTTCCAATACCGCCTC
>JAXIVD010007082.1:0-7500 GCA_036785275.1 Cancer borealis
CCCTGTCACCTCACCTCACTCACCCAGACCCTGCCTTGCCTATCCCTATAAGCACACCCATCCTTTCCCCATCCTTTCCCACACTCACAAAGCTCCCTCTAACCACTACAACACTACCACGTTAACTCCTACACTACAGTCCGTTTGAGTCTCCATCTCCAACCCTTATTACTACATATTGCCTTGTTTCCCATTTTCCAAGCTCTGAACATGGTCCCTGCCTTCGTTCCCTCGTCCTCGCCCCTATCATCGTCACCGCCGCCAATTTCCCGCGCCCTCTGAAGCTCACGTCTGTACTCGTCGCCGTCCTGGAGTCAGATTTCGCTCAGTATGCCGCAGAATGTTCAATAATCTCCCGGGGGTTTCCTTCCTGCCCCTCTCTAACCTGCTTCCTTCCTTCCTTCCTTCCTTCCTTCCTTTCCTTCCTTCCTTCCTTCCTTCCTTCTTTTTTTTCCTTCTTTCCTTCCTTCCTTCCTTCCTTATTTCTTTCTTTCCTTCCTTCCTTCTTTTTTTCCTTCTTTCCTTCCTTCCTTCCTTCCTTATTTCTTTCTTTCCTTCCTTCCTTTTTTTTCCATCCTTCCTTCCTTCCTGCCTTCCTTCTTTCCTTTCATCATTCTTTCTTTCCTTTCATCCTTCCTTCCTTTCTTCATTCATTCATTCATTTCCCTCCTTGTATTTCTCCTCCTACTACTTCTACAACTCCTCCTCCTCCTCCTCCTCCTCCTCCTCCTCCTCCTCCTCCTCCTCTCCTCCTCCTCTTCCTCCTCCTCCTCCTCCTTCTCCTCCTCCTCCTCCTCCCCCCTCCTCCTCCTCTTCTCTTAAAATTCTGTGTTTGACGACTTCCCAGCTTCTGACTGAGACGCAGAAGAAGACTCTCTCTCTCTCTCTCTCTCTCTCTCTCTCTCTCTCTCTCTCTCTCTCTCTCTCTCTCTCTCTCTTCTCTCTCTCTTCTCTCTCTCTCTCTCTCTCTCTCTCTCTCTCTCTCTCTCTCTCTCTCTCTCTCTCTCTCTCTCTCTCTCTCTCTCTCTCTCTCTCTCTCTCTCTCTCTCTCTCTCTCGCTCTCTCTCTCTCTCTCTCTCTCTCTCTCTCTCTCTCTCTCTCTCTCTCTCTCTCTCTCTCTCTCTCTCTCTCTCTCTCTCTCTCTCTCTTTCTTTTCCTCTCAACAGATGTGCGCCATTAGGACCCCGAACACACAAACTTAATTCATTCTTTGAACTTGTAGTGCACATAGATTGGTTCCTTTTAATTGCGTTTGGTTTTGATGAACTTTACTCTAGTTTAAGGACGGACCATCTAGTTACGGTCTCAGGGTCCGTCCATATGGTCTGAGTTTGTATGTAATTTTATGTAATTCTCTCCTGTGTATGTTCCCTCTAGAATCTTTCCTCATTGTCTGTTCCAATACCTGTTTTTCCCCCCCTCGCTTTTGTTTTCTTTCTTTCTGTCTCTTCCCTTCCCTCCCCCTTTTCCCACACACACGATAGACTTAGAAATGAAAGTGGAAAAAATCTATGTACATATGTAATTGTACTTATTCTTAATGTTATAAGTAGAGGATGTTGTTTTCAATGAAGAATATGATGTATTGTACAGCATGGAACACAAGTGAATGCATTTATAAAAGGAAAAGGGAAAGTATTGGATGTTAAAGGGCATGACGTGTGTAGGAAAGATCGATATGAAAAAAAAAAAAAAAAGCAGAAGTATTGAAACTAACAAAAAAAAAAAAAAAAAAAAAAGCCTCCATAACCATGAAATATTGTACCATGAATGTGAGAGTAAAAATATGAGTATTGGCAGTAGGAATTAGTAGAGTGGAGGGAGGAATAGTAATAGTATTGCTACGTATACCACCACAACCAAGTGTTAGTAGTGATAGGGAGGAAGATAATGAGGTGACACTTGACGTCAAACAACACTTTTATATTTCATGATTTAGATTATGACTGAGAAGGAAATCATTCTGACCGGCGCCTTTTACAATAGAGTTGATTGGAAAGCCTTTGATGCTGCTGCAGAGAAAGAAAATCTTGGGTCGACAATTTACTAAACTTATCAGAAAAGGTACTATTGAACCAAGTTGGAGAGAATATTTAAAATAGAAATAAAAGTTCAGTTGTTTTTACGACTAACCATGTGATTAAAACTTTGGCAAAATCGACTAGGAAGCATTAAAAGTTGTTTTTTATTGTTTATAAGTGATCAAAAACATTACAGAGAGGAACTGAATTTCTGGAAAGAATGGTGGACTGAAAGGAATTTGTAAAGAAATACACTGGAAGCAAGTATGAGTACACAAAATACTTGGTTTTATTTTAGAGTGTATATGAATAAATGTATATCAAAATTTCAGAGCAAAACAGAAACTAATCAAAAAATATTACTTACCGAGAGATGTAGGAACGGAAATGAAGAAAAAGATGTCATATATATCTGTTTTGTAAGACGCGGAAGTAATCATACCTTGGAGAAGCACAAATAAGCTGGTAAGGAACATAACAAAAATATAAAGAGGTGGAGAGATGAGTTTGAGATGGACGTAACGAAAAGACTGTCAAAGAACCTGAGTTATTAAAGGATCACAACTTGAATGGCTCTCATAGCGATAAGAAAGATATAGAAGAAAAGTATAAAAAGGAAATATTTTAGTTGGATAAAAGTGATGAATGGCATACCCAAGACTAGACTTGCCTTAGTTATGTTGCTCTACATATATAAGTGATATAAGAGGCCCATTGGCTCTATGGTATATTGCTCGACTCGTGGACTAAGGTTACGAGTTCGAGTCTAGCTCACAGTGCTCTCTTGTTAAACCTAATAGAACTATATGGTATATAAATACCTAGTTCGGGAGATTATTCAATCAGCTTTTAATCTACATATGTCAGTGATACAGCAGATGAAATTACGGCTGATAACCTACTCGAACACGTCTTATGATCTAAAAATAGTGAGGCAACCAAAATAGATATGTCCTGTAATGAATTCCAAGAAGATATCGATATGCTATTCAAATCGAGCCATATAAAGAAGATGGAATTCTTTGAACGACATTGAGAATAGAATACAAAATAGAAGAGACCCAAGAAAGTATTGAAACCAGAAGAAAAGATCGAGCAGTAACCATTAAATCTTAACTTTCAATGAGATCGTAAAAATTATTAATTAAGAAGCATGTAGGTAGAACTGGCCATTATGAAGATAACCTTTAACTATATTGATGAGGGCGTGCTCCTGAAATTAATGACGGTGTTACATCTTCCCAACTTGAAGAGAAATAAAAAAAAGAGAATGAAGAGACACGATTATAATGTACGTATACGTCAAAAGCATGAAGGAATGACCATAGTATAAGCTCTTGGAAGCGGTACTAGATTTATGCCACAGTGGAAAGTTGTAAAACATAAGAGGGAAGAAAGATGGGAAATAGACAAAAAAAACTTTCAAGCAAGAGTGAATAGGTTAGTAAAATAAGTGCCAGACATCTGTGGTCATAATATAGTACTTTGGCAAAATATAAGGTTGAAGGTGAAGTAAAGAGTAAGAAACAGCGATGTATTGAATAAAGATATTGACTCGTAGAAAAAGTTATGAGAGAAGGTTATGATGCGAGAACTGTACGTAAATATAAAGAATCAAACTATAAAGTAATATCAGGGGACTAAGCATAATCAGTTTAATTCAGTTTGGTAATCATACAATTAGATAACAACACATAATGCAATTAGATAACAGAATGCAATTTAATATTAACAGAGAGAGAGAGAGAGAGAGAGAGAGAGAGAGAGAGAGAGAGAGAGAGAGAGAGAGAGAGAGAGAGAGAGAGAGAGAGAGAGAGAGAGAGAGAGAGAGAGAGAGAGAGAGAGAGAGAGAGAGAGAGAGAGAGAGAGAGAGAGAGAGAGAGAGAGAGAGAGAGAGAGAGAGGAGAGAGAGATGGCAGCCACAATTGCACTCCATAGTAATTGGCAGCGTTGGGCACCGATAACCAAAACGTTAACTTCGATAACGATAATCCAATAACCCCAATTTTTACTCATATATCGATAATCCGATATTTTTATACCAAGTTATCGTTAGTTAATTATAATTCGATAACTGACCTTTTTAATATAAACAATGACAAAAAAAATGTTTAACTCATAGAAAATGCTAATTTGTGCTAATACAAAATAAATACAAGGTTGGCGACAGTTTTTTGCTGTTTTTTTTAATTACTACCAAAAAATGTACTGTTTTCAAACACTTGTAACCATGAACTAAATTTCAATTTATCAGATAATCATCACGGTGGAAAATTAAAGGTATATTTAGAATGTATCTACTTTTATTAAACTATTAAGTACACGATACAATATTTGTATACAGAATTTGAATTTGCCAAAATGTACAAAAAAAAAGTTATTACTGATGAGATGATAATGACACTGTTATGGTTGTCCTTCAGGAAGACAAGCTTGTCAAAGTCCTTGACTACTGGGCTTCAGGATGTCCTTGCTAAGCCTAGGATAACCAAAACACCAAAAAAAGGTTTTAAACAACAAACATTTTCCTGACAACTCATCCTTCAGCGCAGGTAATACCCTTAGTCATGAATATAGGAAACACCTGCACACCAATAACAAGACGAGAAACCAGCTCAGCGCAGCTCACCGTTCCGCGACACTTAGTGATCGAACCCACTCCGACACACACTCACTCAACCAATGAATCAGCAACCCAAACCCATGAGTAAAGCCTCGAATCAGACTTAAGAGACTCATGGATCGAACTCATGCCACACAACCATCCAACTTTACGATCGAATACGAACCCTCACACGGACAAAAAAACACGAACTTTATCGGACTGAAATCAGGTTATCGGAAGTAACTGGTACGATAACGGTAAATGGAGGTTAACTTCCGATAATAGTTCGATAAGAAAATAGTAACTTCGATAATTATCTGTTATCGGATTATCGCCTTAGTGCCTAACACAGGTAGTTGGGTTGCATAGTAGGAAGGTTACCGTGTGGGCCCTTACTTCCCGCCCCACAGTACAACAACAACATCACGGCAAGCAGGTGTCGTGTTTCCTCGCCTTATATTCCCCCGAGAGAATTTTTCTCCGCACTCAAGAGATATTTATGCCAACGCATGAGAGGGAGGAGGCTGGGAGAAGGAGAACGAGGAAAAAACGTAAAAATTGGAAAAATGGAGAGAGAGAGAGAGAGAGAGAGAGAGAGAGAGAGAGAGAGAGAGAGAGAGAGAGAGAGAGAGAGAGAGAGAGAGAGAGAGAGAGAGAGAGAAAGAGAAAGAGAAAGAGAAAGAGAGAGAGAGAAAAAATAATCGCACATTAATGAAGCGCTGCGTAGAGGAGGCGGAAGAGGAAGAGGTTCAAAGGGTGTTAATGAGAGGTGGGGAAGGTATGTTGATGAAAGCAGGTGACTACTTTCTTTTAATAAGCTAAGCGCCAAAGTGTGAGCCAGATCCATTGAGGACAGAGCTAAATACAAAAGTGGGCGTGGTGGCGTTGCTGTATGTGTGCGTGGGCGTGTGTGTACCACCGTATATGTGGGCGTCGTGTGAGGATTGGTAGTGGAGTGTGAAGGGAAGAATATCCTATCGACAGCTGGGACTGGAGGATCCTATCGGCAGCTGGGAGGAGAAGGTCGGGTGGGCAGACTATGACAAGACTCTCTGGGGCTCCTACACGACCTCTTAGACGGGGCGTGAAGGGATTGTCGATGGAGACTTGAATACGCCCCAAGACCGTTACGTTGCCCCGCCACACACTCCCCGTTTCTCCGACGCACCTCTTTCACGACCTTAGAATTGGGTGGTGGTGGTGGGCGTGTGTGTGGGAGGAGGGACGGAGGGGTGGTGAAAGGGTGGGCAAGGCAGTGTTTGGGAGAGAAGTGTTAGGGAGAGTTTGGTGAGGGAAACTGTGGGAAAATGTTTGGTCTTCCGCTCACACAGTTCTACACATACACCCGTGCGTCCACACACACACACATACATACACACACATATACATACACATACACATACAAACACACACACACACACACACACACACACACACACACACACACACACACACACACACACACACACACACACACACACACACACACACACACTCACACACACATATTCATACACATATTTTTCATTGTAATTTGGATAAAGAGAGACAGACAGAGATAGATAGAGAGAGAGAGAGAGAGAGAGAGAGAGAGAGAGAGAGAGAGAGAGAGAGAGAGAGAGAGAGAGAGAGAGAGAGAGAGAGAGAGAGAGAGAGAGAGAGAGAGAGAGAGAGAGAGAGAGAGAGAGAGAGAGAGAGAGAGAGAGAGAGAGAGAGGAAAACTAACGAATGGTCTTACAATGTATGTGCAACATGCAACTCCTTTCTCCTTGCTGCTCTCGTTTCATCGTATTCTTTGCAGAGAGAGAGAGAGAGAGAGAGAGAGAGAGAGAGAGAGAGAGAGAGAGAGAGAGAGAGAGAGAGAGAGAGAGAGAGAGAGAGAGAGAGAGAGAGAGAAGAGAGAGAGAGAGAGAGAGAGAAGAAAAAAAAAAAGAGGGGAGGGTTAGCATTAGGGAAAGGAACTAACGAACGTATAACAACATACAGTCATGCACTATATACTGCATATAATATCTTTTTATCCTCTATTCTCCGTCTTCCCTTACTTTTTTTCTGTGAACACGTCTCATCTGGAACAATATACATACTTTAGTCCTTCAGTCGTTTTCACTAATGGTCACCCCCAACTCTGCCTTTTCCTGTCTCGTCCTTTCGTCGCTCACGAGAAAATCTTCTTTCCTAGATCAAAGGATGTTATTCAGTCCCTACAGAATAGAGCGGGAGCCACATTTGGACTTCATAAGGTAGATATAAATTTGAAAGCATCCCCGGTGGCACCACAGGAGCGTCCAGAGCCTCTGCGTCTCCTCAACATCTTTGAATTCTTTTATAGAACCTTTAAAAAATTTCTTCTCACTCCGCTGGCGCGTCTTGGCTAACTTACGGCGCTGTCGATCTGTCGATATGAACCCATCCCGCCGCCGGCCATCTCCTCGCAACCCCTCTTCCCCCTCACCCCCTCCTGCTGACTCCCACCAAACCCTGCCTCTCCCTACCACCTGCTGCCACGAGATTTGCACATCACTCACCACCTGTTTGTAATAGTGGTAGTAGTAGTAGTAGTAGTAGTAGTAGTAGTAGTAGTAGTAGTAGTAGTAGTAGTAGTAGTAGTAGTAGTAGTAGGAGGAGGAGGAGGAGGAGGAGGAGGAAGAGTAGGAAGAAGAGGAGGAGGAAGAAGAAGCAGGAGAAAAAGAAAAAGAAGAAGAAAAAGATAAAGAAAAAGAAAAAGAGGAAGAAGAGGAAGATAAAGAGGAAGAAGAAAAGGAAGAGGAGGATGAGGAAGAAGAGGAGTCGTCATTTTGTTTTGTAGAAAGAGTTGCCTTTATAACTTTTTCAAAAACTCAATACAGAACGAACATGGAAGCCATTCTCATA